>SEYY01005822.1:7500-17500 GCA_009176605.1 Armadillidium nasatum | reverse complement strand
TATATATATATATATATATATATATATATATATATATATATATATATATATATATATATATATATATATATATATATATATATATATATATATATATATATATATATATATATATATATATATATATATATTATTAATAAAAAAAGTAATTACCTCCTAGAACTGATGATCCACTGGATCCGTAAACAGGGAAGCTGAAATAGCAGCCGTTGTTAAAGGTTGGAAATGTAATATGTTCACAAGTATTTATGAACGCATTTAATGACTCAAGAGAAACCTCGTGATAAAAATCATCCGAATATCCTGAAGTTGTTGGAAGAACTTTTTGTTTGTTAATTGCATTCAAGATTTTCATTAGCGAAGCTAAGTGGCGAGTCATAATCTGTAACGAACAAAAAAAAAAAAAAAAATAAAAAAAATAAAATAATAATAATAATAATAATAATAATAAAGGAAATAAAATTATTAATAAGCAAAATTTTTTAAATCATGAAATTGATTTCTTGGACCAAGAAGAAGAAGAAGAATTCCTTTACAAACATACCCATCCCTACCTTTCATCCCTCTTCATCATCGCCCCCCATCTGACTCTGTCCTCCACAACTCTTCCACCCTCTTCTAAATTCAAATTCCTTCCACCTAAAATTTCTCTCACTCCATCCATCCAATTGCAATTTAGCCTTCCTCTCCACTTACACCCTTCTACCTCGGATTAAGTACTCTGCCCACCAGTCTGTCTTCATTCATTTTAAACACATATCCAAACCATCTTAGTACACCCTTATCCGCTTTATTACACCACATCCCTATCTCATCTACACACATTATTTATCCTTTCGTTTCTAATCCTATCAATCCTTCTGAAACTACACATCGCTCTCAATCCCTTCATCTCAAGCACATTCAAACTTTTCTTCGCCCTAGCATCTATCATCAATGTTTCACACCCAGATATTACAGAAGGAAAACACATACACTCAAACATTCTTACTTTTATTTCTTTTAATATTTTCTTTTTCCTCCATACTCCCTATATATATATATATATATATATATATATATATATATATATATATATATATATATATATATATATATATATATATATATATATATATATATATATATATATATATATATATATATATATATATATATATATATATATATATATATATATATATATAATTTTAATGACAACAGATATCTTTGGAAATAATGGTAATAATCAATGAATTTAATATGAGAATACTTACTTTGATCCATGTTACGTTTCTCTGCTGGTAGAAGCACCAAAATTTATAATTTCACGCGTCTCGAAGTTTTCCTATGAAATAAGGAAAAAAAATTAAATATTAATAAATTTAATAATTTTTATTATTATTATTATTATTATTATTATTATTATTATTATTATTATTATTATTATTATTATTATTATTATTATTATTTTTTATTATTATTATTATTATTGCTATTTATTATTTTTTTTTGTTATTTATTTTTATTATTTTTATTATTATTATTATTATTTATTTTTTTATGCAATTAATTAAAGAATAGCCTTTATGAAATTTGAAAGAAATAAAAATGAATTTTAATTATTTAACTTACCTTAGATGATGACTCGGAAGGTTCTGACTCCACTTCCTCTAAAGTAAAATCCGTATCCTAAGAAAGCTCCTGACAGAAGGAAGTAACATAGGATGCAATATTACTTTCTGAAGCTGAGGATGATTCTGAAGAAGGAGAAGGTGGAAAAGGAATCTCCTGTAGTGTATCCTTCACTATATTATTCTCTCCATCTCCATTCGACAAATCCACTCAACATTTTTGTTTGAAATAATAATAATAATAATAATAATAATAATAATAATAATAATAATAATAATAATAATAATATAATAATAAATATATTTATATATATATATATATATATATATATATATATATATATATATATATATATATATATATATATATATATATATATATATATATATATATATATATATATATATATATATATATATATATATATATATATATATATATATTATATATTTATACTCAACTTTTCCCACAAACGTGGGGTGTTGATAATCACAACTTACCAGCATTCATACCCTCACCAATCTTTTCCATTCCTTCCTGTTCTCCGTCATCAGCAAACCCTCCTCCCATCCCAGCCATCTATCCCTCAATAACTCGTTGACCCTACTTACCTAACCTCCCCTAGGTCTCCCCCTACCTCTTACACCTTCAACTTCCGATATAAACACCTTTTTAGCCTAATCTCCCATCATTCATCCTACAAACATGCCCAAACCACCTCAGCATGTTCTGTTCAGCTCTCTCAACCATACCCCTTTCCCAAGCACATTGCTCCTTTATTCTCACATTCCTGACTCTATCCCTTCTACTTACACCACATATCGCTCTCAGACCTTTCATTTCGAAAACCTCAACCTTTTTCCTTTTTCTCGCATTCAACCGCCACACCTCACTCCCATACAAAACAACCGGAACACAGCATCCCTCAAACATTTTCTTCTTCACTTCTCTTGTCAACCTTCCTCTCTTTCAAATATCCTTCAAGCCTCCCAACACCTTCTCCCCTTCTCTTATTCTATACCTTACTTCATCTCCTTCACAAACATCTCCAACCCCCCAAAATTCACACCCAGATATTTAAAAGAATTAACCCATTCCAATCTCTCCCTCCCCACCTTAATTAGCAATTCATCTCCCCCACCTACAACCCTATCTACACTCTCCCCATTTTTCATCCATAGCACTTTACTCTTTCCTGCGTTCACTCGTAAGCCTAACTCATCACAACATTTTACAAACTCATCCACCAAAACTTTTAAACCCCCTTGTGACTCAGACAAAAGTACAACGTCATCCGCATACAATAACACATTCACATTCCATATATCCTGTTGATCCCTCATTCTCACCCCTTTACCCTCTCTTTCCATCAACCTCACCACTTAATCTATAAATAAATTAAATAAACCCGGAGACATAACACAACCCTGTCTCAAATCCATTATTCACCTCAAAAAAAAGAAGTTTCCCTTCTATTTATTCTTACACACGCTCTACTATTCCTAAAAAGTGATCTAATGCCCTCAATTACTTTCTCCTCAATTTCATACTCCCTCAAAACCTTCCACAGTTTATTCCTATCCACCTTATCATAAGCTTTCTCTAAGTCCATAAAACACATATACACATCCTTTCCTTTTTCTCTTTTTTTTTCAATCATTCTTAAAGTAAAATCCTTGTTCAAAAATTATGTGGGATTAGAACCCACAGCTAGGAAATCATCTGTGGAACAGAACCACAGCTAACATTGACATAAGCCGTATCGTAACTCCTTGGCCACGGGCGCAAAAAAAAAAAAAAAAAAAAAAAAAAAAAAAAAAAAAAAAAAAAAAAAAAAAAAAAATCGTGGAATCCAACCTGGGTTCGTCCAAGCTAGACCGTGCTACCATTTCTGCTATACGGACATAATTATATGCCGGTTGCCCGCATGACTACTCTGTGAGACCTCAAGATTTTCATCTCTTGGAATCAAACCTGGACTCCTCCAAGCTAGACCGTGCTACCATTTCTGCCATACACATAGTTAACTTACATGCATGACTACTCTGTGAAACCACAAGACTACCCTCTCGGGGATTCGAACTTGGGCTTCTGCAGTGCTAGTCCGAAAACTTGCAAAGCTAGTCCGAAATGTTACCACCTTGCCATGACAATATCATATATATAAGTTTAATAAGAAAAGTTTAACACCAGTTTTTGACATTTTCGTAAAATCATTTCAAAAGAGGTTTAAATTTTTTTATTTTATTATTATTATTATTATTATTATATATTATTATTATTAGTAGTAGTAGTAGTAATAGTAATTACTAAATTATTAGTTATTAACTATTATTGTTACGAATACAGCCATATCTTTATTAATATTATTATTATAATATTTGAAAATATTAGTCCATTAGATGTCCAAAATATTATTGCCGGCCTTAGAAAAAAAATGTGATAGTTTGAGCTTCCCGAACCTCAAATGCAAGTTCGTGGTCGTGTTAGGCATCATTTCCAGCCCACTATAAGTCACTTATTCAATGCTTCAATCATTTCAGGTGTCTTTCCCTCTACCCTCAAAATTTTCCGCGTGACTCCTATCTTTAAGAAAGACGATCCCACTCCATAAAAACTACAAACCAAAATTCATCGCACACACGATTAGCAAAATAATAGAAAATAATTTTATTTGAGCGGCTCACCGAATATTTCACCTCAAACTCATTACTTAGCGATTCCCAGTTTGGTTTCAGAAAAGGGCGTCCAATTTCGGACGCTCTTATCTGTCGGACTGAAAAACTTTACAAAAATCCACTCTATGTTACTAGATTTCACCAAATCGTTTGACACAATAGACCATGATATCCCAGTAATCAAAATAAATAGACTGTTTCAATGGCTTAAGCAATTACAGTGCTTTAAAACTTACTTCAATAGGTGATATACTTTATAACACACATCAAATAAAAAATTGGTCTCCCACAGGGTTCTATACTAGAATCACTTTTATTTTCAACATATAGAACAATTTAATAACTCACACAACTCCTCCTCTGTTTCGTTCGCAAATGATATATTTACGCTGATCAATGGCAAAAAAACCCGAAACACTTCAAAAAAGTTGAAAGCACTTTAACATACATCACGAGGTCGATCGACTGAAACAAATTGTCATTAAACATACAAAAAACTTATTTTATAATAAGCAACAAGAACGTAGGAAATAATTTTAAAATTAAACTAAATGATATTGAAGTAACCCGTACAAATATCGAAAAATCCTGAGCCATAATGGATGAAAAACTAACATTTAAAGAACACATGAACACATTCGTAAATCAACTCGCAAAGTATATGTAAGTACATCTTTGTAAAATTAGCAAAATCCATTCCACATGTGTGTAGTGCGAAATATATATTTTGCACATATTCATGCCTACATAATTTACCTCCTCTCCGTATATGGAACAACACCAAAAACAAACACATATCAAATCATAACAATGCAAAAACGAATCATAAGGCTCCTCAGTGACAGCAGAAATTTTTATAGTCATACACCACCCTTATTCAAAAAACTTAACATATTTTAATTTGATCATCTTCTAAATCTCTCTCTCCTAAAGTCAACACACAAAGTAATAAACAATAATACCTGTGAATTCCTTAAAACAAATTATCTAAATAATCAAAGTGAAAGAGGAATAATCCTACGAAACACCACCAATCTAAAAACTCCTATCTACATACTTTCTAAGAGCACGACAAGCAGTATAAGTTACACCTCAGTCATACTATAGAGTATAGAATAACCTACCGGATGATATTAAAAACGAAAGGTCAATAAAATCATATGCTCGCAAAATTAAAAAAATGAACATGAATTCGTACTGAATAATAATAATAAATTATTATAATTATTATTATTATATTATTATTATATATATATATATATATATATATATATATATATATATATATATATATATATATATATATATATATATATATATATATATATATATATATATATATATATATATATATTGTGTGTGTGTGTGTGCTTTTGAGTGTAAATAAACAATAACTACTGATCAGATTAAAATAGAAGCTGCGAATTAGAGAGTGCTCCGAGTAATTAGAGGAGGGTCGATAAGAGAAAAGACCATGAATCGGAGTATGGGAGAAGAATTGGGGGTGGAGTTTATTTGGAGAGAAACCATTTCGAAGAGAGAGAGAGAGAGGAGGGAGAAAGAAAGAATAGAAAGAGAAAGAAAAAAGGAAAGAGAGAGAGAGAGAGAGAGAGAGAGAGAGAGAGAGAGAGAGAGAGAGAGAGAGAGAGAGAGAGAGAGAGAGAATGTTGGGAGGTGACAAGAAGGGAGGAGTCCGAGGGTTGGCAAGAGGAAGAAATTGAAGAAGGCAAGGACAGAGGTCATGAAACAAAAGAGCAAAACGATCGAGAGAGAGAGAGAGAGAGAGAGAGAGAGAGAGAGAGAGAGAGAGAGAGAGAGAGAGAGAGAGAGAGAGAGAGAGAGAGAGAGAGAGAGAAAGAGAGAGAGAGAAGAGAGAGAAAGAGAAAGAAAAAGAAAAAGAAAGAAAAAAAAGACAAAGAAAGAAAAAGAGAGAAAGAAGAGAAAGAGAGATACCATCAGGACCGTACGTTTTCCTAGTGTTAAGCTTTGAGGGAGCTGAAAAGACGTCTTTAGATATATATATATATATATATATATATATATATATATATATATATATATATATATATATATATATATATATATATATATATATATATATATATATATATATATATATATATTAGAGGTGGACCGGATAGTAATTTTTTACTATTCGCGGATGCGGATGCGGTTGCGGATATTCAATTGCGGATATCCGCAAATGCGGATGCGGATAGTTTAATTTTTTAAAGTTTTGCTATAGATTTTTGGAATTTTAAATATAATATCCAGAATCTATGTTACCAGGGTGTGGGACGGGGACCCAACTCTTTCCCCAACCTTAACCCATTTTGAAAAAGGTTATATATATATATAATATATATATATATATATATATATATATATATATATATATATATATATATATATATATATATATATATATATATATATATATATATATATATATATATATATATATAGCCAGTAATTCAGTATTACCTTCACACTTCAAAGTTTCACATATTCCATTTGAAGTTAATAATTGGTAAGTTATTTTTTAGAAATAAAAGCTTTTGGGCTCTTTCAGGTGAAAGTTTGGTTCGCTTTTCGTCGTAAATTAGGCCTGCACAACTGAAAAGACGCTCATTAGCAACACTAGTTGAAGGACATGCTAAATAAGTCCTTGCCAGCTCAGCAAGAAAAGGGAAACTTTTGCAATTATCTCTCCACCAAACCAGTTGGTATTTATCTGCCTCCAAACGTGGGAGTTTCAGATAATTTTCAATAATCGATATTGTATCCTTTGACACTTCTGACTGTGATTCTTCATCGCTGCTGGAAGCTAGAAGATCTTTCATTGATTTAGCAATGCTTAAGCTTGTTTCTTTTGTATCTGAGAGCTTTTGCTTTTTCTTGAAAGGCGTTATTTTATCTGTTTCTATCATCTCATCGCATAAGCATCCTAATTTGATTTTAACATTCTGAGAAACAAGTGGTTTAAAAAAAATTTTGTTTTGTACCTAGGATCTAAAAAGGTTGCAATTGTATAAGCATCATCATTTTCCAGGTTTTCAAATCTGTCGTTCATCTCCTTCATTAAGTGTTTCAGTCATCCTTGAAACTCCCTTAGACTTAACATTTGTTAACAACTTTCAATGTTGAAAAAAGTGGTATCACATCTGACAAACATGATTCAGCTGAACTCATAATTTACTTATAATTTTTTACTATCCGCGGAGGCGGATGCGGTTGCGGATATTCAATTGCGGATATCCGGTCCACCTATAATATATATAATATATATATATATATATATATATATATATATAATATATATATATATATATATATATATATATATATATATATATATATATATATATATATATATATATATATATATATATATATATATATATATATATATATAATATATATATATATATATATATATATATATATATATATATATATATATATATATATATATATATATATATATATATATATATATATTGGTAAAAATTTTATTAACCAAAACTTTATAAGTATTAATTGTAACTTAATTATATGAAAATTCTTATTTTGATTTATGTATTCGGAATTGCGGCTGGTTGATGCTCCCATATTAACACCACTGCACCATTGCATGTTCAGACTGGTTGAAGGAGGTACAAAATTCAATTAGTTTGAGTACAGGGTAGTACTAAGACTCATAGCATCAGTAAAATTGGAAAAGTTCCTCCTGAGACTGTTACAAGAATCAAAATTTGTTAACCAATGAATTTAAGTTGAGGATGACGTCATTCCTGAAATGCATTTTAAATTTATTTTAAAAGTATATAAAAAGATAACTTTTCTTTATTAATTAATACTTTTTATTAACTTCAAAGTATTAATCACATTTCTATTTTCCCCCTAGAGAAACAATTGGATATTATATGAATGAAATAACTTTACACGAGAATGAATAGTTTTATAAGTTGGTTGAGAATTTATGATAATACGAAAATATTGTAAGAGAAAAGAGTCAATGAGGAAAAATTAATCAGATAAAATTAACTCAACCCTGTCCAAAAGACGGGCAGAGCTTGAGCCACTCCCCCCTCCCCAAAAAACAGCTTCCCAAATGAGAGAACAGTACTATATACAGTATACATGGTGGAAAAGGCCCTTATATAATGGGAGTGACTGTTCGGAAGGAAAAAAATTAGAATAGAACTCTTATCTTCTTTGAAGCCTCCTTTGTAACCGTTGTTATTATATGATGTTTCGAAGAGAATTTGCTGTTTATTTACATACCAACAATATTGTTGATGTTCACAAGTAAGACGAGAGAACCGTTGAAGGACAGGAAAGTTGGGAAGTGTTTTTGGAAGAGTGTTTATTTGATGTTTAGTTTAGAAGATGCTTAGTTTTTATAGAGTTGAATTTCACCAAGCTGACGTAGTTACCCTCACTCCCGTAAATCCCATCCAGAGTTGCAAGACTGCAACTCTAGATCTATGCAAAAGGGAAAGCAGATTGAAAAGAGTAGAAAAATGAAGAGTTGAGTTATCGGCATAAGAATGAATTAATTTAGAAGTGCTGCCGAGAAGATCATTAATTAAAAGTAAGAGTAAAGTTGGAGATAGAAAAGAGCCTTGAGGAACACCACAATTAACAACAACAACAACAACAACAAAAATAGAATAAAGGACCGCTGTAGCAATATGCTTTTATGAAACAATATGAGAGAGAATAAAACTTAAGTAAAGAGAAGGAAGAAATTTAAAGGAAGAGAGCTTAGAGAGTAGTGACACTTGTCACAAACTGTCAAAAGCTTTGTATATCTCAAGCGCCATCCCTAAATTCAGAAGATTATAAAATAGTGAGATAAGGGAGTATGAGATTTCAGATAATCCGGGAAGTGAGAGAGTTTCAAAGATTTTAGACAGAATACAAGTGAGATTTATAGGACGATAGAAGGATTAAAATGGCTACCTTTCTTTGCAATCGACTGAACATATGCGCGCTTTCAGCACAGAGAGAAAGTATTAGTATTGTTAGTAACAAGGCATAGAGAGTAGAGTGGAACAAGGACAGCTTCTAGCTCAGACGTAAACACCCTCAAAATTCGATGAGGAATCCCATGCACCCTATCATGTGTGATTACAGGCAGAAACATAGAACACCTGAGGAGTAGGAGTAAGATGAGGGATGATAGAATCGTCCAGGGAGGAAATAGCTGAAGAAAAGAGGTTGGATAGATTAGCCTTTTCAAAATAGGAAGGTTCGCTACAGCACTGCTAGGGTAAAATGGAGTGAAAAGGCAAATTTACAGGAATTATTACTGACTGGTAGGACAGAAATTTTTATCGGTAGGAGAAAATGGTTACTCCAATTTTGATGTTACCACAAATGAAAGGATTCGAATCCGAATCCGAATAGAATCCGAATGCAGATGAGGTTTGGATTTCTCTGAATCAGAATCCAGCAAAATTTGCAATTCTTGAATCCGAATATGGATTCGAATTCGATATATATATATATATATATATATATATATATATATATATATATATATATATATATATATATATATATATATATATATATATATATATATAATTTTATAACTGCTAAAGATGTTATAATTTCGAGGAATCGAACCCGGGCCCCAAAAGATGGAAGTCTGTTGTGTTGACCACTACTCCACTGATGGTTCAAAAGGAAATAATCCA
>SEYY01005822.1:0-2500 GCA_009176605.1 Armadillidium nasatum | reverse complement strand
GGGCAAATGAAGGTTTGAGTTCAGTGTTTTCTTAGAATTATATGGAAGGTTGTGTTGAGCAGAAGAAATTTAGAAATTGACTTTTTGAGGCATTGAAAAGGATCATGTTTTCTCTGCCCCTATTTGAAATATGAGATAGATCAAAAGTCAGTCGCTCCAAGTCTACCTTCCTTGCCTATATTTACTACTGTTGGGAGAGGCATCTTTCAAATTGAAAGGAGTAAGGAGTAATGAAGGGTGGAGTCATCGGCATAGGAGTAGATAGGAGAAGTAGTAACAGAGAGGTTATAAATGAAAGTAGGAAAAGTATCCGTTTACAAGAGCTTCCATATAACGACCGGAAATGGACATCAGAAAGAAAATCACAGAGAGAAGGATTAATTTCGAAAGAGTTAAGTTTGGAAACAAAGCTTTGTTCCAGATTCTGTCGAAGGTTTTTTATATGTTTAACGCTGCAGAGAAATATTTACCGAAATGACGAAGAGATGAAGATCCGGAGTCAGAAAGAAGGGAAAGAAGATCATTAGTATAGCACTCATTACGAAACTCGTATTGGCGATCAGAGATAAGATTTGAGGAATGCAGATATTTCCAAATCTTCTTGCTAAGGATCCATTCAAAAACTTTAGAAAAAACGAATTTTAAAGAAATCTTACGATAGTTAAAAGGTTGAAAGGGGGTATCCTTCTGCAGGAGCTAGATAACCTTAGGCCTTTTGAATGTTTTAAAAACCGAGAGAAAACAAACATAAAGTCTAAGGAAGAAACTACAATGTTAGGCGAAAATGGTCTGGAGGTGATTGAAGCATTATGAATACAAGGATAGTTAGAGCTTTGAGAGCTGTTCCTTTATTCGTCACAGGGTAGATGAGCTCACGTTAAAAGCAAAATGAGAAGGTTGAAGTAGAAAGACAGAGAAAATAAAATGAGTTCAGTTTTGAGTACAGGAGAGATACTAACTATCAGGATCGTACGCTTTCTTAGTGTTAAGCTCATAGAAAGTAGAAATAACATTTTTAGAAGAAATTGAAGGAGGAGTGATAGCTAAGGAGTCGCCTAAGATGGAATTAGAAGCAAAACTTTTGAGCTAAAAGTTCAGATTCAGCAGAAAGCAAAACGCCAGTTGTGCCGTCAGAAGAAACTAAAAGAGGGAAAGAGGAAGAAGCAAAGTTAGAGTTGAAATTTTGTGCGAATTGTCAAAAACTGGCTGAGGAAGAGGAACCTGAAAGATTATTAAAGTTAAGATTTAAAAATAAATAAATTTGACATGGAATATATTAATAGGTTCGATGAGTCCTCATGTTATTTTAGAAACTTCTGATTTTAAGTCACATAAATTTAAAACAATCGTAGTTATTTTTTTATAGATCTTTTAATTACTACGCAGAAGAATTCTTTCTTTATTTTAGATGAATTTTTATGCATATAGTCAAAGATATTTTGAAAAAGAGATAGTTCAAGGACTGTGAAAGAGGCTGGTTATTTTTTTTACAATCTTCAACTTCTGCTGCTACAACATTATTTTAAACTTTTTTCTTTTTCGGACCAATTTATTTTCACTTACAATTATAAAAATGAAAACTATTTTGTACAATAAAATATTTTTTGCATCCTCACTTTCTCATTAAAGTACTTTCTCTCGCTACTTTTCCATGGGACAACTCCCATGATGCGCATCTCTACTCCCGCTACTTGGCAAATTTCTATTTCTACATTTAAATAATAAACTATGTTCTATAGAGAAAAGAGTGTTGGAATTGAAATTATTTTATAAACTAATGTGAGTAATTTTAAAATTTATTTAATAAAAAGAATGCCATTAAATAAAAGTGTGGAAAGAAGAGTCACATGACAGCATTTGACACTAATGGTGATTTAAAAGTTCGATTTCAGGTATTACAACATCTCTATTATCGCAAGTTAATGAGAGAGAGAGAGAGAGAGAGAGAGAGAGAGAGAGAGAGAGAGAGAGAGAGATAAGAGAAAAAAGAGAAAAAGAATAAGGAAAGGAGTGAAGAAAAGAACAAATAAAAAGAAGGCGAGATATAGAAATGATAAAGAGGCAAAGACAATATGAACAAATGAAGAAGATGAATGAAGAAAAGAAGATAAATAAGGAAAATAAGAAGATGAAAGTTAAAGAATAGGGATAATGAAATAGTAAATAATAATAATAGTATTAATAATTTTAATAGTTTAATAAAATGCTAAGATTATTTAATTTAACGATAAAATGATATAAAAATAAAATCTCCACCACTTCTCGAAGAAGAAGAAGAAGAAGAAGAAGAAGAAGAAGAACTACAGACCACTAACTAACAAAGAATTTACATTCCACTCAAGGCTAGTCTCTTAAATAATCAGTATTCGTTGAAGACGTTATAAATACAGCTCCCGGATTTCTTAATAGATTTCTATTTAGCGTTATTAAATGATTTCATCATTTCTTGTTCACTAGTAATAAAATACAAATGAACCCAATACTTGTGAAGCATATTTTT
>SEYY01005821.1:47500-68069 GCA_009176605.1 Armadillidium nasatum | reverse complement strand
TGGGGGTGATTTGTTCTGGAATGCCCCTTAAGCCTTTATTTACATGTATATCGCATGGGACAATAATGTGCTACTATAAAAACTGTTCATAAGGTTTCACTATCTTATCTAGTGTATATACGTTATATATTTCAAGTTTTCCTTTATTTTGGAGAAGTTCTCCTTAATAGGAGTTTGTAAAGTTGGTTTGTTTTTTCTATATCGATATGACACTCTATTTGGCATCTAAACAAGCTGCAGGTTAAAGAACAGGCATTTTACAAATCATTTGTCTCATTTAGACGTTTTTATAAAATGTAAGTGTTTCCGGTTGTCCATTAAAGTTCTCAAAATTTAGAATTAAGAGATATGAAGTTGTATATTTATTCTTATTCACCTCTTTCTTACTATCCTTTCAATTGACTTTTATTCAAATATATACCTCCGTATCTTTCTAAAATATATTAAAATTTTAAATTAAGTAACTTCAAGAAGCAACATTTCATTCAGAAAAATCATAGTAATTCTACTCAGATTATTTAACTGTAACACTAATTGCGACCCTTCTAATTCAGGTCTTTAAATAAAAACTAAGCATAATTTAGGAACATACATAGGAACATAGGAAAAATAGAGACAGTTAGAAGCCACAAGGGCCTATCGAGACTGTCCCAGTCCAAACAAATATTAACTATCAATACTAATACATGCACAAAGACTAGTCTGTCCTATCCCTAGTTATCAGTTTACTCATGCAAAGATAAAAAATAACACCAAGGCCAGTTTTACATGCAATATTCAATGAACCATCACCCACTACAAAAAAATAAACTGCCAATTAGTTGGTCATGGGTTGATCTAAAAATACAAATATACCCACCATTTGGCTTAGTCAATTATTCTAATAATACCTAAACCATCCATATATCTATCTAGCCCCTTTTTAAATTTGACAAGAGAATCACAGTCAACAATCTCTTGTGGCAAGTCATTCCAAAATTAACAACTCTATTACTGAAAGAGTTTTTCTTAGATCGAGATGGCATGGCTTCTTTTTAATTTTCTTATCATGTCCTCTAGTTACTCTTCCTTGGTCCACTATAAAGTATTTTTCAATCTCTGTATTACTGCCAGATGCAAATATTTTGTAAACTTGTATCATATCCCCTCTGAGAAATCTCCTTTCAACCGAGAACATTCCTAACTCCTTCAACCTCTTCATAGCTCTTATTTCAAAGCCAGAAATCATCCTTGTTGCTCGACGTTGTACTCTCTCCAGCATATCTATGTCTTTTCTTAAATGAGGAGCCCAAACCTGTGCACAATACTCTAATGCTGGCCTGACATAGCTATTATATAGTTTGCTTATAACCTCTTTGCTCTTGTAAACTACATTGCGATTAATTATACCTAACATCTTATTTGCTCTATTCCTTGCTTCCAAACATTGATCACCCACCTTCAGATTACTGCTAATAATCACACCTAAATCCTTTTCTTGTCCACAGTCTCAAGCCACTCCCCATTCATTTCATAATTAAATCTTTCATTTGAGTAACCTACATGAAGAACTTTACATTTTTTACTATTAAAGTTCATTTGCCACCTCTCTGCCCAACCAAGAAGTCTATCTAGATCACTTTGAAGCTTTATGCATCCATCATTATTCCTTACTGAGGTAACCACTTTGGTGTCATCAGCAAACTTAGAAACCTTACATTTAAGGCCTTTGTCTAAATCATTTATATAAATAAGAAACAAAAGTGGTCCCAGCACAGAACCCTGTGGGACCCACTCTTCACCGTTTCCCATAATGACTTATTTCCATTAAGTAATACACACTGCCTTCTGTTCTTTAACCACTCTTTAATCCAATTGTGTACCATACCATTTATACCACACTGTGACAACTTTTGCATCAACCTAACATGGGGTACCTTATCAAAAGCTTTGCTAAAGTCTAAATATATGACATCAACTGGATCACCCCTGTCTATACATTCAGTGATATATTCCATAAATTCTAGTAGATTTGTCTGACATGATCTACCCTTTCTAAAGCCATGCTGGGAGTTATATAGTATCTTGTTATCATCTAAATGCTTCTCTATATGACTTTTCAGTAACTTTTCCAAAATTTTCACAACCAAGAGATGTTAAACTAACTGGCCTATAGTTCCCTAAATCTTCCTTACTACCTTTTTTTAAAATGGGCACCACATATGCCGTTTTCCAGTCCTCAGGTACCTCTCCAAAAGCAATAGATCGCTTAAAAATCAAATACAGTGCCTTTGCAATACTGCTACTCCCCTCTTTTAGAATTCTACCATACACACCATCCGGACCCGCTGCCTTATTTGGGTCAATATGTTCTAGTAAAGATTTAATTTCATTTAACTCAATTTCAAATGCTGTACACCTATTCATTACATGTATACTAGAGCTATTAGTCTCTAAACTGCTATCCAACCTTTCCTCAGTAAACACTGATGCAAAATAAGCGTTGAAAATATTAACCAATTCCTTATCTGAACTTACTAAATTTCCATCAATTTTAATTGGGCCAATTTTCTTATCCTTGCTTTTAAATTTATAAAAGCTAAAAAACTTTTTCAGGTCTTTATTACTGTTTCTTGCCAAATTAATTTCTGCCATTCTCTTTGCTCTTCTTATTGACTGGTTAAGTTCATTCCTAATTCTCTTATAATGTTCCAAATCTTTCCCCCTTGCTCCTACCTTTGAATATTTTAAAACATCTACGCTTTTCACTGATTTTCTCTTTTATCTCTCTACTCCACCAATTAGGTTTTCTATTTGCCACCCTAATGGATTTATCTTTAAAACACACAGACTGAATGGAAGACAATATTTCCTTGAAGTATTCCCACATGATGAAACAATTCTGACCATCAAACTCCTTATCCCAGTCAATTTCATTGAGCATTGCTCGGAATTTGCTAAAATCTCCGTTTCTGAAATCTAATATCTTTTCCCTATTGACTTGCAATTTGGGCCCAGACCTCACATTCCAGTTAAATCTAATAATATAATGATCACTAGCTCCTAAAGTCTCCCCAACTTCGACATCATTCACCATATTTTCATCATTTGTTAATATTAAATCTAACAATGCTGCATGCCTTGTTGGTTCTTGGACCATCTGACTCAAAAAGTTGTATAGAATACAATTTACAAATACTGAACTTCTATTAACCATACTACTCAAAGTATTCCACTCAATGTCTGGAAAATTAAAATCACCCATAATGACTACCCCTTTTGCATTATTTTCACACGCTACTTTGATTTCCTTCACCATATATCTTCATCTAATACTTGACTCTGATCAGGAGCTCTATAAAATGCTCCTATCCTGTATGATTTATTATACATAAGAATATCTACCCACAGAGATTCCACATCCTGATTTGTTTTAATGACAGCAATTAACACCGATTCAATATTGCTTTTAACATAGAGTGCTACACCTCCACCATTTCTTCCTCTACGTTGGTATAGGTAAAATGAGTATCCTTCTATTTCATATTCCTGTAGGGAATCTCCGTAAAGTGCCTCATTTACCCATGCTTCAGTAATGCAAATAATGTCAAGATTCTCCTTTATGATGTAACTAGTCAACTCATCTTTTTTGTTTCTAAGGCTCTGAGCATTTGTGTAAAAACATTTCATACTAAACATGTCCTTATATGTATCCTTTCCATCTTGATTTCTAGTAATGTCTCCATTTTTATTAATAGGCCCATATTGTAAAGCACCTTTATTTTTATTCATACCACCATCAATATTACAATCCCCATCGCCACAACTAGCAGAGCGAATAAAATGCCCTTCACCCCTATCCTTACCTAGTTTCCCGGCAGACATCTCTCCAGCCTGTAACCTAGAAGCTGCACACCCGCTCGACTAAGGTGAACTCCATCTCTTGCAAACAGATTCTTGTCCTGAAACTCTTCCCAGTGATCCAAAAATCCAATATTCTCTGAAAAACATAAATTCCTAACCCTTTCATTCATACCAAAAGCCCTACTTTCCCATTCTAGCCCTGCTCCCAACCTAGGTAATATACCTGACACTGTGCATTTCCTACCACTTACTTTCAGTCTTTCAATCAAATTCCTATAGCTTGCTAACAGTTCCTCTGACTTTCTATGACCTATATCATTTGTTCCAACATGTACAATCACTCTTGCATTCACATTCGTATCTGCAATCTCCTCTATCTATTCTGTCCACAATATCATTCACTCGTGCACCTGGATAACATACTCGCATTTGTTTCCTTTTATCCGTATTTCTAAACTTCCTATCTAAATATCGTATTTGAGAGTCACCAACTAGTAATGCCTCAGTCTTCCTCTTGGGAAACCCGACATCACAACTGGCCACTTCAGATTTCTCCCCATCAGAAAGACAGCTAAACCTGTTACTGCAGGTCACAGGTCTAGTGTCCCTCATGATCCTAATTTTATTACTCCTATTCTCTACAACACACCATCTATCTGCAGTCCTATCTGCCTCTATAGCCCTCCCCCTCACAAAATCCTGCCTAGGTGAGTCACTAGGTCTACTTGCCCCCATTACCATACCATTAGCCTGCCCCCTCTCTACTTCCTTGCCTACATGAGCCCCTAGTCTCAACTAAGTCACTACTAGCTACCTTCTTCCTAACACTACCCTCCCTTCTCAGCTCAGATACCCAGTTGCTAAGCCTACCTACCTCTAGTTTCAAAGACTCAGACCTTTCATTCTTTTTCATCTCATCCAAATCCTCACTTATCCTTTCAATCTCCTTTCTTATCAACACATGCTCAGCTTTCAGGATACAAACAGTACACTCACCAACATCTTCTCTTCTCACAGTCCCACAAATATCACAATCCACATACATACTCAAACTTATTGTACTATGAAATTGAAGTTATACTATTTTGTTACAAAGGCCTAACTTAATACTATTGAAATTATACTATACTGTTACAAGGCCTAACTTAATCAAGAGCTCTAAGCAACAATCTAACCTCAAATATACTAAATGAAACAATCAATATAATTACCTTGGTCCTAGTTTAGTCTAGAGTTTTGAAAATAAACCCTAGGGCTATGAGAAAGCCTAGTCAGTACAACTGGGTAGGCCCACTGCCAATCAGACAATCTAATTAAATTATTTGAATTTAACAAGAAATTAAATAATCTTAACCAGAAATTAACAAACTCTACAAAAATCAAGACAAAAATATAATTAAGCTGAAAATATCAAATTCTTGATAAAAACCTAAGGATTAGGCCCACCCTAGCCTTTAGTTATTTTCCTGATAGAGCTTCAAGAAACACCTTAATATTAAATTAATGAATACCACTATTAATAATACAAACAAATAAATCCCCAAACAATATAAAATAACTTAAAAATATAAAAATAACTTAAAAAATAAACAATTTGTACAGGTTAAATAAAGACAACACTTCAACACAACCTTCTCTGGTGGAAGCACCAACTTTATATTTAGCTAACCCCATAGATTTTATCTTTCGAAAGAAACGCAATGAATTTATAATTCAAAATTTTCAATATAAAAACTTTGAGTTTAGCTTTTATTAAAAGACCTGAAAGAGAATGGTCGTAATTAGTTGCAATTAAGTAATAAGAGGAGACTTGCAATGATCAAGCAAAACTCTTACATTTTTAATAACGTCTAGACCCGAAAATGATTTGATACAGTGTTTCTTTAGTTTGTTTAGTTGGAAAAACGTGCTACATCGATACAAAAAACAAATCAACTCTACAAAGCCCTATCAAGGAGAACTTAAAATATATATAAAGTATATACACTAGATAAATTAGTGAAAGCATATAAGCAGTTTTTATATCAATGCTCCAGTTAAATTTTTAGACTTACTATTGAACGGTTGTATCGCAAATTCTTGGTTTCTCTTGTCTATTTTTGTTGCAATTATTCTGCACTTTATAGTTTCGGTGATAACACGGTATCCTTATACTATGGTGATAATATCGTTTGAGTTGTAAGGGTCGAGGGAGTTTCAGTTGGAGAGTGAACGTGTTTTTTTTTCTTTTTCAGTTTAATATAGGAATACGAAAAATCTATGTCTTATAGCTGAAGCATTGAGAAAATAATCTTAGTGGTTTTTGCTTGCCAATTCCCCATACCTTTTTCCATAAATTACTCTTTTTGGGCCTATGAATGATAACATCGAGGATAGCCTGCAAGGCCACACTCCTTGTGAGAGAAGCCAAGATATGGAAACGATAGATGTAGGTTCTTAGACAGAAGTTGGAAAAAAACGAAAAAGGTCCTTTCTTAAAGATGATGGTCAAAGCACAACACTCAAGAGTAAAAAGACAGTTAAGGAGGTTTAAACATTTGAAAGACTATCAAAAGAAAACCCTCAGGTAGGTCTCCAATCATGCACTAACGCTGGACAGGTTTTGTCTGGTAGAAAAAATGTAATTATCGTGAAATCTATGACAGATAAACCTATTTTTACAAATCCGAGAGTGGTCACTAATTATTAAATGACTCATTGTTTGGAAAATTTATTATTGAAATATTTGTTTCACTACTAGGTCGTGGGGTAGGATGTAAATTTGAAATTTCTGATTTAAATAAACTGGAATTGGATACCTCTGATGTCAGTAAACTAGGACCTTACAGCATTAGATATTGGATACCAAAATCTTTCATGGATGACCCACTTCACATTCATTATGAAAAAATAAGCCTAGTTGATGTAGAGGTAGACATGTCGGTAATATATCTGGCATGAACCTCTCTATTTTTCACTATATTGAAAATATGGAGTCAAAATATGTTTAAATGCATTCTGCACATACTTTTCTTTCACAGACAAGTAATATAAATACATAAATAAAAAGAAAACCCCCCAAAAAATTAATTAAAAAAAATACTATTTATCTGCAAAAATGAAATGAACTGTCTTGTAAACTGCCCTATTCTTTTGTTTCAAATAAACTTTTAGCACCAATAACCACGGTAAATACTATGCAACAGCGTTCTCGGACCTCTCTGTTTTCGGTTTTTAAAGGAGAAAATTATATTATTGTGGTGTATTACCACTAAACGAGACAGGAGCACTTACCCCTTGATAGTTGATAAACTCCTGTTCTCAGGAGAGGACTTGTTGTTATGTCTCTGAATAGAGATAATCAAGTGGCTCTTCTTACTATCTAAAAATGTGAAAACTATTCTTCTCCTAGGAAAAGCCGGCAACTCTATCACTGAGAAAGAATCAATTGTACTGTCATTAGAATCAGAAACTTGGAATATAGTTGGCTAACAAAATTTTTGCTTACTCGCCTTAGAAGTCTTGTCAAGACTGTTGTTTAAAACAATTAATATAGATAAACCAACACGAATGTAACAACAAGGTAAATAATCCCTCTCACAAATAAAAATATATATTAATAATAAAAAAAAAAAAAAAAAAAAAAAAAAAAAAAAAAAAAAAAAAAAAAAAAATAATTATATATATATATATATATATATATATATATATATATATATATATATATATATATATATATATATATATATATATATATATTATATATATTATAATAATAATAAAAATTTTCTCAAAATCATGACAAAAATATCTCTGTCCTAATTCCTAACAATAAATATCTACAAATAATAATGAATATCAATAAATAATTAATTAATGAAATAAAAATATAATAATAAATAATGATATAATAAAATATAATATAATAATTAATTAATGAAATAAAAATATAATACCAAAAACAATTAATACTGAGGGTAAGATATGATAATAATAATAATAATATTAAAATAATAAAGATATGATAATAATAATAATAATGATAAGCTATGATAATAATAATAATAATACTAAATTAAAAAACATAGGAAAATAGAGACAGTTAGAAGCCACAAGGGCCTATCGAGACTGTCCTAGTCCAAACAAATAATAACAATAACAATACTAATACATGTACAAAAGACTAGGTCTATCCTATCCCTAGTTATCAGTTCATTTCATGCAAAGATAAAAGTAAAAGTAAGCCCAATTTTACATGCAATATTCAATAAACCATCACCCACTACAAAAAAACTGCCATTAGGCTTAGTCATAGATTGATCTGTTGATCTAAAAATTTATATATACCCAGCAATTTGGCTTAGTCCAGTTATATAATACCTAAACTATCCATATATCTATCTAGCCCCCTTTTAAATTTGACAAGAGAATCACAGTCAACAATCTCTTGTGGCAAGTCATTCCAAAAATTAACAACTCTATTACTGAAAGAGTATTTTCTTAGATCAAGATGGCATGCCTTCTTTTTAATTTTCTATCATGTTCTCTAGTTACTCTTCCACTGTCCACTATAAAGTATTTTTCAATCTATATTACTGTCAGATGCAAATATTTTGTAAACTTGTATCATATCCCCTCTGAGAAATCTCCTTTCAACTGAGAACATTCCCAACTCCTTCAACCTCTCTTCATAGCTCTTATTTTCAAAGCCAGAAATCATCCTTGTTGCTCGACATTGTATTCTCTCCAGCATATCTATGTCTTTTCTTAAATGAGGAGCCCAAATCTGTGCACAATATTCTAATGCTGGCCTAACATAGCTATTATATAGCTTGCTTATAACCTCTTTACTCTTATAAACTACATTGCGGTTAATTATACCTAACATCTTATTAGCTCTATTCTTTGCTTCCAAACATTTTTCACCCACCTTCAGATTACTGCTAATAATCACACCTAAAATTAAAAATATAACCCAATATAAAAATAAATTTACTACTAAAGAATATAACTATAATCCTAATGAATGATTCAAAAATTTCTTGAAAGTAAATTAAATAAAAAATTACCTAATATCAATCAAATATTGTACTGATATAGATATATTTCATCAGTCCACCAAAAGGACTACCTCAGGTGATAATACAAATATAGATTAATAAGTAACAATGATGATGTGTAATAGTAATATTAACACTATCAATATTTTTACACCAAATAAGGATTACAAGGGTTTCTTCTAGGAAGTCTAAACCAAATACAACCTGGTTTACTTTTAAATCAAAGTTCAAATACTTGTTCTTGTATAATGGACTGGTATTTTTTTTTAGGACACTATAAGGAAGATAAAATTTTCCTTTTATCTCTCAGCATCAGGCTAGTTAATACACAAGAAATTTTTTTTTCTTTTAAGTCAATTTTTGTCTTTAGTTTTCTGTATTCTTGGAATATTACACTTTTTGTCAAGCTCAATTATTAATTTATTTAGTTTTAGAATGGGGGGAATAAAATTTAAGCAATTTTTAACTAGTAATCATTGTAGGCTCTGGGGAAAACGTAAGCAGATATATTATGTTATTTAAGTATGACAGGACTCAGATCCTACCTTTGGGGAAACCATACTTTTTTCCTTCGTGTTTTATTGCTTCCTCTTATTCTTCCTCTTTCCTTTGATGTAAGCCTCCTCCCCCTTGGTGGGAAAATCTTTCCTTCCTCCTCTCTTTTTGTTGTCAGTGTTCCTATAGAACTTCCTGGACTCAGACCTGATAACAAACACAAAAAAAATCCATTTTTTTTTTCATGAATTAATTAAGACTCAGTTACATTACATTTATTTTATTTATTTAATAGGTTTTATTAGCTTAGTCAAATCTTAATTTATTCTGCAATCAAATTTGTTAATTTATTTCCAATATTTTTTTCCTTTTCTTAATTAAATTTGCGCTTTATTATCACATTATCAATTTATATATATATATATATATATTATATATATATATATATATATATATATATATATATATATATATATATATATATATATATATATATATATATATATATATATATATATATATATATATATATATATATATATATATATATATATATATATATATATATATATATATATATATATATATATATATATATATATATATATATATATATATATATATATATATATATATATATATATATATATATATATATATATGTTTATATTCGCCAAAAATCCACACAATTCTGTCTTTTCCCAAAAATCTCTCTTTTCAAAAAATCACAAAAAAATTTCTCAATTAAAATTTATTTTCCTGTGGGAAGAAAGAGAACTTGTAATCTGTTTCAATATATATATATATATATATATATATATATATATATATATATATATATATATATATATATATATATATATATATATATATATATATATATATATATATATATATATTTTTGAAAATTTTTGAAACTCTCCTCAACCCTCATTTCCTGGATCATTTGGAGTCTCATTCTCTTCTCTCTGATCACCAGTATGGCTTTCGTCGCTCGAGGTCAACTGGTGACATACTTTCCTATCTCATTGATCTATGGTCTTCTGCCCTTAGGGATTTCGGGGAGTCTTGTGTGGTGGCGCTTGACATATCCAAGGCTTTCGACCGGGTATGGCATGCGTCGCTACTCTCTAAGCTCCCTTCCTTTGGGTTTCCTCCTTCTCTTTGCTTACTCTTGTCTAGTTTTCTCTCAGATCGTTCCATTTCGGCAGTTGTAGATGGAGCGACCTCTTCCTCCTTTTCTGTCAACTGTGGTGTTCCTCAGGGTTCTGTTTTATCTCCAACCTTATTCTTACTTTTCATTAACAATCTTCTCCACTGCACTTCTAACTCTGTTCACTCTTATGCTGATGATTCAACTCTACATTCTTCTACTCATTTCAAATCTGCTCCCTCTTTTGCTTCTAGACTTGCTTCTCGTCTTCAACTTTCCGATTCTATTCTTGCCGATCTGGATGGAATTTCCCGGTGGGGACATAGCAACCTTGTGAAATTTAACTCTTTAAAAACTCAACTTCTTTACATCTCCCTCTCAAAAACACCTCCTAACTTTCCTATCCTCTTCGATGGCTCTCCCGTCTCACCTGTAAATAACATTAACATTCTTGGTCTAAACATAAACAACAAACTGTCTTGGAAACCACATATCACAATGGTTGCTAAAGCTGCCTCTAAGAAGCTGGGAGTTCTGTTCAGGTTGCGAGAGTTTTTTTCTTCTGAGCAGTTACTCCAGATATATAAGGGTCTTATTCGCCCTTGTATGGAGTACTGTTCTCACATTTGGGGGGGCTCTGGCTCCTCCTCTCTTCTGGATAGGGTTGAGTCAAAAGCTATGAGATTAATAAACTGTCCCCTACTTTCAAACTCTCTTGACCCTCTGTCCCTGCGACGTGACGTTGGTGCGCTATCTCTTTTCTACAGGTACTACAATGGCAGGTGCTCGAGGGAATTGACCTCTCGCATTCCTCCACCGTTGCGTCGTCCTCGTTGCACGAGGGGTGCCCTGCTTTCGCACCAATTTTGTGTGGACGTAGGGAATCCCAGGCTAGCCCTGTTGTGGTACCTCCTTTCCAGCCACCTCTATTCTGTGGAATTCTCTACCATCTTCTATTTTTCCAACTGTATTTAATCTTCCACTCTTCAAGTCTTCCGTCTGCGCCCACCTGAGGGCTGTGCGTTAGGTGTGTGTGTTTGTGTGAGTTTGTCATTATGTGTGTGCCCCCTCCTTGAAAAGGGCTCTGCCCGTGAGTGGTGGCGTTTTGTAAAAAAAAAAAAAAAAAAATATATATATATATATATATATATATATATATATATATATATATATATATATATATATATATATATATATATATATATATATATATATATATATATATAGTGTAATAAGCCATTAGGCCTGTATGCCACAGCAACATTCCATCAATCAGTTAGGCCTGTATCACAGCAAACTTCGGTTATTCAGGTTATGATAAGTCAAAATAAGTACACAGAAAGCTAAATAATAATAATAATAATAATAATAGATGTAAATGAAATGAAGGCTAAATAATACAAATATCAAAAAATTTGCATTGATATATTGTTGTTTCTATATATTGAAGGTTGTATTATAGTACAGTGCAGAAAAATAGCAGAACAGTCGAAGGACAAATATGGCAACCTGGTTTTCAATTGGTTTTCCTATTTTTATACAAACAAAGTCCAATGGAAGAACAGTTACTTCGCCATTCACAGTAAAGTTTTTTTTTTTTTTTTTTTTTAATATTTTTTCTTTTTATTATGTATTTATATTACTCTTCTGTAAAAGAAAATTTTGTGTAGGATGCATTTAAACATATTTTGACTTCATATTTTCAATATAGTGAAAAATAGAGAGGTTTGTACCAGATTGAATTATTACCAATATTTCTGAAATTAAAGAAGATATTCAAATTCTTGTGAAAGAGAACCCAAAATTTTAGATGTAATAAGAGTAAACTCAAAATCATCTAATATGGAGGGTAATACAGTTATCCCCTCTCAAATTATACAAATTAAATTTCAAGACCCTCTACCTAATAAGGTTGCAGTAAGGCATACTGTATATCCATGGGACCATAGTATTACACAATGCTTTAATTGCTGGAGATTTGGATATGGTAGGTTAACTTGTAAAGCTACAATAAAATGTGCTAGATGTAGCAAGAATTATAAGGCTGATGAATGTATCAATGACCCTTTTTGTTATTTTTGTAATGGATATCATACCATTAAATATAGACAATGCCCTGTATATCAACAAGCTTTACAAATCTCTAAAGAGCATGCTGGAGAAATAGCAGGGGCTAGATCTCCACTGGTCTTAGAACTTCAGAAACTTAATCCTAGAAATGGACAGACTTCTCAGATTTCTAAGCAAACACCTGTTACTAATAATAATAAAGTACATTTTAAACCTACAACACCTCTTTCCTCAAATAGAACTTTTGCAGAAGTGCTCATTGAAATGAGTGATACTGTTTGAGACCTACCTGATGATGATGAAATGAATGTAATGAGTACTTTTTCAGCTGTAAGTATTCAGAACTCCATTTGTATTGAGAAACCAAAGAAACAACCCATCCAAAATTTTTTTGTGATAATGAACTTAGAACTAATGTGGATAATCTTCCACAACATACAAAGAAGTCTGGATAATAAGCTTTTAAATACACATTAATTAGAGCATAATCCTGATAATTCAGATTATAATTTTTATTTTTTGAAGAAATTCATGGTTTGCAAAAAATTTTCAAGCATTTTATTTCAAAGAAATCTTTTGGTGCCGCACTTATGATGGTTAGCAATAAAATATTTGCCTTCATTTATTCAATAAAAGCTGGCAGCAGGGTATTTATCCTACATATTGGAAATTTTATATCATTATCCCCTTCTTAAAACTTAATAAAGATGAATCAAAACCAGAAAGTTACAGAGCAGTCAGTTTTCTTCCATGCTCTGGAAAGCTAATAGAGAAGATAGTTAATAGAATGCTAGATCCTTAAGAAACTACCTGATTTGAAGCATTCTCTTCTTGATAAGCAACCTCTGATTATAGGGATCACTGAAACATGGTTTAAATCTTTTAATCAGCCTAAATTTCATGATTATACTGTAATTTGAAAAGATAGGAAGGATGGAAATGATGGTGGTCTTCTTTCTTGATTCACTACTCAGTCAGTTTCAAGGCTGTTAATTTAAAGTCATTTTCCAATGGCAAACTAGAATTTTTATTAGTAAAGGTTTCCTTACATAAAGGGTGGACCCACCTTTCTCTCTTTTACAATCCTTACAAATATGTTGCCAAAAATGAATCAGATCATTATATTAATCATTTGAACACCCCTATGATACTTTTTGGTGATATGAATGCACATCACTATTGGGAACCTGGTCTCCCAAAATTGGCCATAAACAAGTCTGGCACAACCTTATATACTTGATGAACTCTGATACTCTAAATCTGATCATGCATCCTAGTATGCCAACCAGAATTGATCCTTATATTGCTAAAACATCAACTTTAGATCTTGTGATTGAATCAACAGTTTTTCATGATTTTATTTTCCAATCAGGAATATATCTGGGGAGTGATCATTTGCCTGTACAGATGACATTTCCCCAAAGACTACCTTTAACAAAAATTTTCACAAGATCAAAATGGAAGTTTCCCAGAGAAAATACTTCTTGGAAAGAATACTCATTGGAGACAATTTTCTTAATGGAAGAAACACAATCCTTGGAGGAGTCAGTACAGACTCTAACTACCACACTGAAGACATTAGTTTCCTGGTACTTTTCACTGACATCAAGAAGTTATGGAAAAAAGCCAAGACATCTTTGGTGGTCAGAGGAATGCAAGAATGCCATTAGGATGAGAAACACTGTATTTAATAAATGGTGAGTGCATCCATCAACAACTAATTGCAGTAACTATAGACAAAAAGCAGCTATATGTAGAAAAATACTGGCTACTCAGAAGAAAGAATCTTGGAAGCGTTTGATAAGTAAATTTAATTTTGCAACTTCTGCGAGAGGTATGGTCTACTATTAACAAAATGACTGGTACCTATATACCTCCTATCATTCCATTAACTAAAGATGGCCAACTATTAGTGGATGCTTTTTCTAAGTCTGAGATGTTTGCCCACTATTTTTGAAATTTTTTTTCTATTTTAGACCCACTTTTATATAGAAAAAATTATCAGTTGATTATCAAAAATGGTACTAGTAGCAGCCTCAATGATTTAGCCAACCATTCCTTCTGGAAGAGTTATCTGCAGCTTTAAAAAATAATAAAGCTGTGGTAAAAGATTACATCTCCAATGAGTTCCTGATTCATTTGAATGAAACTTCTTTAGTACATTTACTTCATTTATTTAATAAAAGCTGGCAGCAGGGTATTTATTCTACATCTTGGAAATTTTCTAGCAAGCTAGAAAAACAAGCTAGCAAAGGCAAATATCACTGGGTATCCTCTTCAATAGATTCAAAATTTTCTACAGGAGCAAGTTTTTACAGTCTCAGTTCAGGGCACTCAATTCCTTCTCCAATTTCAAGAGATGTCCCACAAGGCTCTGTTCTGAGTCCAACTTTATTTTCTATCCTGTTATCAGACTTATCTATGGTTACTTAAAGCATTATAATTTATGATTTACATAAAGCACAGTTAGAAATGCAGAAAGTGGCTAATTCTCTTTTAACCTGGACAAAAAATTGGGGATTACAAAACAATCCACACAAAAGCTCCCTGATGTGTTTTACAAAAAAGAAACTACCTTTCATCCCTTCTATATTAATAGACAATCAGAAGGTTCAACAGAAAAGTAAAATTAATTTTTTGGGCCTCATATTTGATGCCCCACATTTGACATGGAAACATCATATTCATCTCAAAGAAGCTTGTATGAAACGATTAAGTATTATGAGAAGAGTTGCAGGAAAATCATGGGGAGCCTCAACTGACTTCCTATTACATCTATACATGAGTTACATACAGAGTAAAATTGACTATGAAAGTATAATTTATAGGGCTGGATCCTTATCAACTCTTAAACCATTAGATACCATTCAGAGTACAGCTATGCATATTCCCCTTGGGGCATTTAAATATTCACCAATAAAAGCATTACTGATAGAATTAGGTTTATTGTCATTGGATCAAAGAAGAAGAAAGTTATTAATTAAGAAATTTATAACTCTTTCTACTGCACCTAAAAATTTATATTTACATAGTATTTTTAACAATTCTGATCTCCACCAATTTTCACAAATATACTTTTATAAATAGAGCTTTTGTAGCATCTAGAGAAATGTTACTATCCAATTCCTGACATAGTCCCAATCCTTCATATTCATATCATCCCTCCATATTTTCAACCTAAAGTAACTTTCAACACAGATATATTGAAATGGTGGAATAAAGGGGATAATTCCAAAGTAGCAATCTGGATATACAATGATATTAATCATAAAACTTATTGTTCTTTTTTTCATATTTATATTGATAGGTCAAAGATTCATCAACCCATTCCCTCAACAACTTTTACCATATATATTCCAAAGATGCATATCTCTACTTCATGGAAATTGGAAGAAACTCATTTAATTCTATTTGCTGAATTATTTGCAGTAGATAAGGCCTTGTCTTTCCTTCTGGAGATTCTCTCCCCACAAAAAGTTAAGTCATTTGTACTGACTCTTTATCTTCTTTGTTATTAAATCTAATATATATAAATCCTGGATATAGTAAGATTCACACTAGAATTGAAGAGTGTATCCAAAGACTTACTATGGTAGAGGGTTGGGATGTTCATTTTTTTTTTTTTTTTTTTTGATCCCTTCACATGTAGGAATTCTTAATAATGAAATAGTGGAAGCTCAATTAGCACATAATCATCAGGAAATTTATATTTTCCTTTGGAAAACAGTGGAATACTGTCATTTGCTTGGAGTTCCATGCAGGAGGAAATAGAGAGAGATCAACATGATTTCTTAAGTTCCCATCCCTTGGGACAGTTCTACATGGTTCTACCTGCGATAAATAGAAGGCTAGAAACTGCTATCCATAGGTTAAGATTTGGACATAAAGGATTAAATTGTCATTTTCATAGACTTAATTTGACTTAATTGCTCATATCAGAATGAAACTGTGGAGCATTTTTTGTTACATTGCCCACAATACTTAACTACATGATCTGTACTTCAAGAGAAATTGAGAGATTTGGATTTATCAAACCTGACAATCACAAATATGTTACCTATTAATAATATTAATGAAAAGGATTGACAAAGAGCTTGGTACTTTATACAAAAATTCCTGATTTAGACAGGAAATCTTTATAGATTGTAATAAAGTACTGATATTTTTATATTTAAGAGTTGCATTAATTTTTTTTAACAGTGATTAATTTTTACTCTATTCTTTTTATAAAATAGCAATACTTTTTATATAATATGCAATATTTGAATAAGAAATGTAAAATATTGCTAAGAATTTTACGAAAATAGTGAAGATTCATGAACTTCAAGATAAAGAAGAACAAGGCATATTGTAATGATCTATAGGCCATTGCCGCCTGATGATCATTGAATCAATAAAGGTACAAAGAGAAGGTTTATAGTTTCAGTTAATTTTGTGTATATAGAAATCATAACATAGGCCGCTGTATAGGCTTATTGTAATTGTCACTTTAGTGTTCATTTCAAACTTATGGTTTTTGATTTTTAATAGATTCAGTAGGCCGTAGTATTCCATATGAGTCGTATGATATTTGTACTCAAAGACCTAAGTTTACCGCATGTATTTTATTATTGCTAGGTATTGAATTATTGGGTATAATTGTGAGCTTTCTAATATATATATTATGGCCACCTGAGTGTAAGAAGGTGTAAACTTTCAGAACTTAAGGAAATAGAGACAATAATAAGCCACTTGGGCCAATCAAATCACAGACAAAGGATGCAAATGGAGCCATTTGCTATGAGTGGCTCATGCCAGAAATTTGGTGAAAACTTAGTATAAGTGCTAAATTTGCTATTCTCAAGTAATTTTTAAATTTATTTTAAAGAAAAT
Organism: Armadillidium nasatum; assembly: GCA_009176605.1. Taxonomy (NCBI): domain Eukaryota; kingdom Metazoa; phylum Arthropoda; class Malacostraca; order Isopoda; family Armadillidiidae; genus Armadillidium; species Armadillidium nasatum. The sequence continues at coordinate 50,597 of SEYY01005821.1, read as the reverse complement.
AACATTTTAAAACCAAAGCTTTTGTTTTATTTCTTATGATTTGAAGCATGCTCCTGTAATGATTTATGCATTCATTTCAAACCTGGTAGAAAATGTAAAACAGAAATTGCCTGGTTTAAGGAAAATATATTATTTCAGTTATGAATGCCCAACACAGTACAAAAATAAATCAAACTTTATTAATATGTGCCACCATAAATTAGACTTCCAAATTGAGGCAGAATGGAATTTTTTTGCAACATCACATGCAAAAATTCATGTGATGAGTTAGGAGGAACAGTAAAGCATTCCTTTGCCAAGACAATCTTCAAAGAATATGTAAAAATCAAATATTAACTTTTAAATATTGTAAAACTAAACTTTCAGAAAAGATTATATTTTTTTTATATAAGAGAAAATGAACTAAAATGTTTCATTGATCAATTATCAGATAGATTAAAAAAGGCCAAAACAATAATTGTGATACAAAGATTGCACAGATTCAAGCCTTTAAGATGGTGGAAAAGCCATGTGGTAAAATCCAAGATGGTGGATGGATGAAATCATAGTGTCAGGATGATCCAGTCCTGTGATGTCACGGGGGCATGTGTTTACATGTGCGCATGTGCACATATATGACATCAGAGTGTGTACTTTGCAACATTGCAAGGTTGCAATGATAGTCTTGCATTGAGGACTTACCCTCAGAAATCTAGAGTGGGTAATTAATATCTGTTAGTGCTGATGTACAAATAGCATCTACATATCCAACAGAAATGTGGAAAATTAAAGATTAAAACCATTATGATTATCTGCAAATTGATCTAAGGAGATCACTGCCAAAGAATTTCAAACTTTTAATGCCTTAGAGTTCAGATTACAAGAGTGGATCCAGATGTAAATCTCAGTAGTTTAGTTTGCCACAAGTTAGAAAAGCAAATGTCATGCTACCAGAAAGTTTACAAGGAAAGAAAACCTTAAAAAAATTCAGTCTACTCTGGAGAAATTCTTTTCTAAAAATGCATAAAATTTAAAAAGTAGACAATAAACATTTGTGCAAAACTGTGTCAAGTGTTTTTTATTATTTTCCTTACATGTTATTTACACATTACATTATTTCAGGAAATAGTTTTTTTTTCTTTTTTTTTTTCAACATTTTACTGAAAACAATTAATTTTTACTATTGGTATATTTAATATCATTTTGATGTATACAGTAATATTTGTGACCTAATCGTATTAATTAAGGGATATATATATATATATATATATATATATATATATATATATATATATATATATATATATATATATATATATATATATATATATATATATATATATATATATACCGGGGCCCCAACCCCGGCCCCGGCCAAAAATCAAGGAAAACCGAGGTTGCCGGCTGGGGTTAAAATGGCAAATTATTCTTAAATTTTTATTTTTTTTTTAATTTTCAGCTGATTCTGCTGAAACTTTGTTATATAGATTTTTTACCGGTAAGAAAGTCCATTTCTAGCGTTTTTCCGAGTCTATTATAATTAAATTTTTTTTTTTTTTTTTTTTTTGAAATTTTACCCTTTTTTAATTGAATGGCAGTGCCAAACCACTTTTTAGAATGAGCTGAAAATTGGACTATTTATTCAAAATTAAATGGGATACAAAAGTCTTTAATAGACTTTTGTTCCCAGAGTTTTAGGAAAAATGTTATAAGCCAAAAACTGACCAACTATAGAAAAAAAAAATTTTTTTGAACTAAAAAAATCCACCTTTTCAGACAAAATTTAAAAAAAAAAAATACAAATATGACATTTCCTATTTTTGGTGTGTATAGAGGAGGGGTGGGGCTACAAATTCCTCTATGTACTTTATTCGATGACATTCGTTGGTTTTGAGATATAGCCTTCAAAAAGGTCCATTTTTGGCCAAATTTCAAAAATTCCCAAAGTTTGAGAGGCTATATCTCGCTTCAAACAAAGAGCATTTAAATATGCACTAAATAAATATTGTTGCCCTGCCCTCTTCTAAATAAAATATTCACAAATAAAAAAAATAGTAGGTAGCGTTTTTTATAAATAATTTTTTCCTCCAGAAGGGTACGATTTTTGAAAAAAAAATTTCAAGTCCTTATATAACTTTTTTCTAGACGGGATATCAAAAACCTATTCCCACCAATGCAAGAAATTGGGGAAAAGGTATTAAGCTAAATTTTCAGCTTATGTGGACCAGTGGTTTGATCCAGTTATTCATTTTTTTGAACTTTGGGTCCAAATAAGTTTCAAACCGTTATAGACTCAAAAAAATGCTCAAAATCAACTCAGAACTTCGTGAAAAAATTCACATACTTTGAAAATTTCATCTCAATCAGTCAAATAATAAAAAAAAAATTTCAAACAAAATTTTAGAAAATTTTTTTTTTTTTCCTTTTCTGTTTCTTTTGACCGCTCCTTTTCTGCTAGTGAATGTTCATCTTTGTGTTTTGATTTTAGATACTCCAAAAAGGTTTGGTTGAAATTTTTTTACTTGTAGCACCCGGAGGTTCTCTTCTAATTTTCTGACTGCAGATGTTAACATTTAGCTATTTCGAGCCTATCCTGAAACATTGTAAAGTATTCAAATACTGCAGAAGCTGATCTTTTAGCCATATTGACTGAAAGTATAAACAAAATAATAATTTTTAAATAATGCAGCTAAATTATACAAGTTTGATACATGGCAATAAAATAACAATGATATGTATAAATACAGGTTAAATTGATAATTTTATATCTTACATTTTTTCAAACTTTACCTTAGGGTCTTACTTAAGTAAACCTGTTGAATCACTATTATGAATTAGAATATTTTTTTTTTTAATTTTTGTACTTTTTTTAAACTTTAACTATACAAAACTGTAATTTTCTGATTTTTTTTTTAGAGAAAATGCATATAATCATTAATTTAAGTGAATGTTGCCTATTCTACTCCTTTCTTACAATTAAATAAACCTTATATCTAATTTTCTTAACCTAAAATTTCAGTGCTTTTGACCTCTTTACAAATTTTAGGAAACCCTGGCCAGAACCCCGGCCCTGGCCAAATTTGGGTGACCCCGGTCGGTCCCTACATATATATATATA
>SEYY01005821.1:30000-37500 GCA_009176605.1 Armadillidium nasatum | reverse complement strand
TCAAAAGAAATAAATACTTTTTTTTTGATATTGAATATTTTTAATATTTTAATGGAAAATCTGTGGGGTAAAGTGATGTAAGAACATAAGAAATGCAGAGGCAGTCAGAAGCCACAAGACTGTCCCAGTCAAATTAATATAAATAATTTCTCCAACCAAACATGTAACTAAAAGTCTAACTAAACACGCAATTGCTAGCAACGGCATCAAGAGATTTGTCAACACTCATATAAGAGATTTGTCAACACTCATATAACTAGTAAAATGTAATATATACTCCAACCACAAATGCTAAAACTACATCTATGGTACATGCTAATTATACTTTTTAGTCATTTGATATGACTATAGTCATATTAATTGTATGCAGGTTAACTTTAATAATTACTATTCCACCAATTAGGCTGTCATGTTATATTATGCTCAGACCATCCATATATTTATTCAATCTGTTTTTGAAACAAGTGAATTGCATTTAACAACTTTCTTTGGCAAACCATTCTGAAAAATTAACCGAATCAAAAAAAGTTGTTTGGCCAACAATTTATAAATACAGAACTTCTATGATTCATACTAATAAAGGAATCCCACTTAATGTCTGGAAAACTAATATTTTCTATTATGACAATGCCTTTTTCTTTATTGTGGCATGCTGCCTTGATTTCCTTCAACATTTCTACATCTGATTCTTGACTTTAGGGAGATCTATAAAATCCAATTTTGCACTTGATAATTTAAGTATCAACCTTTTGTATCAACCTTACATGGAGTACCTTATCAAAAGCTTTGCGAAAGTCTAAATATATAACATAAACTGGATCTCCTTTGTCAGTGTAATCAGTAATGTAGTCTATAAATTTTAAAAGATTTGACTAACAAAGGGCACATCTAAGAAGTTACAGCTGGAGAGGTTGAAGATTGAATGCATTATGATTGCATAAATTAAAGGATAGAATTGTTTTTACTATTTTAATAGTGTGAAGAATTCCTTTTAAAGTAATTCCAACTGCAAAATCTTCTATAAAGAAATTCACACCACATATGAAAGGGTAGATATATGTGTTTAAGCCAAGACAATAGAGCTTTAGATGATGGCTCCAAAGCCATTGTCAGGTGTGGCTCCGGCTCCGCCTTTGGTTTAAAGATTTTCCTAATTCTTATACAATTATTTTTAGGTATTAACCTCCACCCAGGAACATCAGCCCAAATGCAGCTTCCCTACAATGGGACTCAAAACTTCTTTTATAATAGCTTTGATCTGAGTACAACTTTGCTCACAAAGTCCCATTTTTTTTTTTTTTTTTTTTTTTTTTTTTTAAATCAATACAGCCAAATTTATTTTAAAAAATGTGCTCTTCATCAAAAGAAATAAACAATAATTTTAAATTATTTTCAAAGTGAATTTGTTTTAAGAATCAGTATGGCCTTAATTAGATCCGCTTTCATTGAGGCTCGTAAGTCTGACTGAATTATTCAAAGGGCCGAAAATAGGTGTTCCAGACTAACTTGTGTTGTTGGCTTTGAAGTTACTGTATAAGCAACATTCTGAATTATTTTTGAGTAATGTGGAATTGCCTTTAAGGCATTTAACTTTGATGATCTATCTTTTTTCTCCATAACAGACAAAGCACAAAATATATCAAGCTTAAATGTAGCAATAGGTGATCCTCGTTTACTATCTATTTTCCTTCAGTTTGACAGCATTTGGCTTTCAAGTCTAGGAATTCTTCATAAGCTGCTTCATCCTCAAAATTTTAAGAGGATGATGAAGTTGAAGGTTGGTTTGCATTTAAGTTCATTAACTACATTAAGTGCTTGGCATTTATCACTTCCTTCTTTTTTGAGTTACTGATTGTTTTGAAGTATGATATTGCTCCATTCGAATAGCTACATTAATCAATGCTATTTTTCCTCTATTGAGCTGTACATAGCATCAATATAGATTTCAGCAAGTAATACTTCATTATTAAGGAGAAATTTCTCTTTTTTTTTTTTTTTTTGTCTTTTCCACAACTCTTTTAATAGCATCTGTAATTGTTTCACCTATTTGAGAAAATGTCAGCATAAGTTTTTGCCACTCTTTATAAAAGAAGCCAAGGGTTAACTCAGCTGGATTTAATCTTTTAGTCAATAAGAATTTATGACAAAAGATTGCTTGAAGCCTTTGTACTTCACACTACTGAAAATCAGTCATTATTATGTTTGGATGAGCTATGTCAATTAATGTATTCTTTACATCTTTTTAAAAGGCACTTAATCATTAGGTAAGTACTGCCCCACCTAGAGGCTTGATCTCAGATAGCAACTTTTCCTCCTTTAAGTTTTAATATAGCTTCAATTTTTGGCGTTCGTGCAATCATAGCAATTTGATGTACATTAGCTATAAGAGTATTGACATGTCTTTTCAAACCATCTCTTATAGTGAGCTGTAATGTATGTACATCACATCGCATGTGTTCTAAATTTACAACAGTGAAAGCAGATTCCACATCTTCATTTAATTCCATTTCTAAACCACCTTCACATTTTTCTGGGTCAGTGATACAAATTTCGGATTCAAAATCTAAATTCATATTATCTATTTCAGAGGGGTCTAAATTGAATTTATCTATTACACTTATCATGTTGGATGCATTATCCGTTACAACTGCTAAAACTTGCTCTTTAGTAAGGTCAAACTCTTTGAGAACTTCCTCAACTAGATTTCTTATAAATTCTGATGCATGTTGTGCTTGTGTTTCTTGAACGGCTAAAGTCTATGTTGTTATTTTGTTACTAGAGTTGCTTAATTGGACATTTATTGCAAAATAATTTATTTTCTGTCTAATACAAGCATCCATTTTTAGGAAAAAAATTCCCATGGAGTATTTGTTTCAGCACTTTTTTCTGCCTTTCAGCTTCACTTTTAATCATTTTTCTGACATTGAAAACCATTGAAATACCTAACTTTTTGACATTCTCCATTTTTAAGGGTACTCCTTAATATACAACCATTTGGATAATATGTGTTTTATATTTTTCAGCTGTCATTGATATCACCTTTTGACCAATTACAAATCTTGAAATAGAAGGTTGTATACATGAAGTGTTTTGGGTAACTGGTGTAACCTTACTTTGGTATTCTTCTTTTACTATTTTAAAGATTTCAGGATTGTGCCTTTGCAAAAAGGGCTTTTTAAATTAGATGTGTTAGCGATTATTTTCAATCCACAGATGACTTTATCTTTTGCAACTTGGCAAAGCAAAATATTTTCTTCAAATTTATTTATTTATTTATTTATTATTTATTAATTATTTTTTTTATTTTTAGATATTTCAATACTGATGATTTATTACATTGCCTGGTTTTCATTATGAAAATGTTAATCAAAAATAAATTTACAAGAAAATTATAATTATTTTATATTGTTGTATTCCTTCAGTATTATTGAATATATTTATTATTCTAAAATATTAGCCTGAATATATATATATATATATATATATATATATATATATATATATATATATATATATATATATATATATATATATATATATATATATATATATATATATATATATATATATATACACACTCCTTTTTACCTTCTCACCCCCTGACCACCCCATGTTGAGGCGGCCACACTTCGCTAATGAAGCTTCCTGCCGCAGTCGGTCTCGTCCAGAGATCCTTCAAAGAAGTGATGCCCCAGAAGATTTTGGGGCGAGAGTTGGAAGGACAGCGTAATAGAAAGTGTTTCACGGTCTCCGGGGCCAATCCGCATCTAGTACAGGTGGGAGATGCTGCCTGGTTTATTTTGAATTTGTGTTTGTAATGTTGTAGGTTAGGATGGTGCCCGCATCTCAGTCTTGCAAGTGAGGTTTGTAAGTGTCTTGGGAGGTTGTTGAAGTCGGGGTTTATTTCGGGGGGGGGGTTCGTTTAGTGTGTTGTTTGGAGCCTGTTGATCATGTATGAATGTGTTATTTGAGTGTATATATATATATATATATATATATATATATATATATATATATATATATATATATATATATAATATATATATATATATATATATATATATATATATATATATAAATGGACAAAATTTTTCACAATTCTCAGCGAGAAGTAATGGATTACAATAAAAATTAAAAAGAATAAGATAAAACAATGAATGTTAATATGATAACAGAATACATTGAGAGCTGGAGCTGCTTCCTTTTTTGGACTCCAACTCCACCCACAATCTTAGAAATGTCTCTGGCTCCAACTCCGGTAAAAATTTTGTCTCCCCACCCTGACTCCAGCTCTGGCTTCCCAGCCCTGGTTTAAGAATGTAAGAAGTTTGTCTTTATTAATGAGGTTTGAAGAGCATGACGAAAATAAAAATTTTGTTAAAAACTGCCATTCCTGAAATTGATTACTGTGGAATGCCTGAAACAATATGAGAAAGACTGCATGTATCATTTTTATGGAAAATTCAACCAAATGATGTCTGAAGGTGCAGATCATAACTCAAACAACTATTAAGGTCTTTTTAGTTTCTTTGATTTACAGTCTTTCAAACTCAGGATTTTGAGTCATGTCAATCTATTATTTGTATTACAGTCAAACTTATAGGGTGCCGTACCATTAACTGGAAGAGGTTACATAAAGTAAATTAAAATTTGTAGGATTTTTTTTTATAAGTATAGTTTTAAAATTCTTTGGTATTGAAAAATATTTGGTATATTATTTGGGAAAGAATCCTGAAAGATTTAATGACTATATATTTAATGATAAATATTTTATTGTTTCAGAGAAGTAAAATCTCTTTGGAGACCTGAATATGCAGAATATATGGTTGAAGGAACACCAGGTCAACCATATGGTAATCTCATACAACATTTTAATATAGTAGAACATAATATGACTTTCAGAAGACAGGAACTTCAATCTTTGTTGAAAGAAGATGAGGTTGCTTTGTCTATAACAAATTTTTTTAGGTAAATTATATATAATTTCAGCAATGACAATTTAAGGAAGATACTATTAATTTTATTTTTATATACAAATTAATATTACTATTTTAAAGACTTGGATGTCCAGATTTTACCTCTCCGCCAACAATTCCAACTCCCACTGAGGGCTATTCTAAGTCACTTTTTTTCCCTGATGAAGTAATTACCCAAAGTCATCCAAGATTCAAAACTCTTACTACTAATATTCGCCAAAGAAGAGGTGAAAAAGTTGCAATAAATGTTCCTAGTAAGTATATATATATATATATATATATATATATATATATATATATATATATATATATATATATATATATATATATATATATATATATATATATATATATATATATATATATAAATAATATAATATTAAAAAAAAAAAAAAAAAAAAAAAAAAAATTTTTAAATAAAAATTTTTTTTTTTTTTTTTTTTTTTTTTTTTTTTTTTTTGCATTTTTTTCTTAAATTATATATATATATATATATATATATATATATATATATATATATATATATATATATATATATATATATATATATATATATATATATATATATATATATATATATATCTGAAAGGTAAAGGCCACAGGCCTGCTAATCCCACCAGAGGTGAGGAAATGCCAGAATCCTAATCAAGTTAAAAGCGGACATTTCCCAATTCACAGCGTTTGAAAGTGTACAATGAAAGGAAGTTGTATAAACAGATAGAGGGAAGAATGTGCTACAGTTTTTACCAGTGGAGTATATGTAAGATTGAGCATAGCTGTTAAGTCTGGGGTTAGAGAAAAGATGAGACTGTGTACAAAGGCATATCACACAAGCCCTTCTCATTGGAGGAGGAATGTGATGGGAGTGTTCAGAAGAGCAATGTCCATTGTAATTTTGTAAGGAACGCCGCCCTACTGGTGATCTTTCACTTCTTTCTGATTCTTGGTTCTTTGCACTTCTGCATTCCCAAGGAAACTTTTCTTTTGCTGTAGTCATATTGGAAGCCTTGGACAAAGTCTGGCACAAAATTTTGATTTCTAAACTTCTCTCTTTCAGTTTCCATCCTTCTCTTATTTCCTTGCCATTAAATTTATTTCAGCTGTGAAAGACCATCACCATTCATTTTGTGAATCTTTTAATAATGGTGTTATTCAGGAATTTGATCTGTCCTCAACTCTTTCTTTAGTCACATTAATTACCTTTTATTACTTCATCATCTATTTACTCCTATGCTTTTGACTCTACATTTAACTATGGAAGTTAAAAAAATGGGACGGTAGCTGAAGGGTTTGAGAGATCCCCCCTTTTTCGGCACATTATGAACAAGAGCACGTTTCCAGCTAGAACGGAAGGCTGAAGTAGAAACAGAGACAAAATATTTTGCTAAAGAAGGGTGCAAGCTAAAAAGGACAAATTTTGAGAACCAGAGGATTGTTACTATCAGTGCCGTACACCTTCTTAATGCAAAGCTAAGAGAGAGCAAAAATGGACTTCTTTAATAAAAGAAATTACAATTTTAGACATAAATGAGTTGGATGGGGGAGGGGCGGGGGTTGAAGGAGATAAATCTTCAAAATCATCTAAAGTTGAATTAGTGGCAAAAGTTTGAGCAAGAAGTTCTTTTTTGAAGAAGGTAAAATGGCAATCGTGCAGAAAGAAAATATTATTGGAGGGAAAGAGGAAGAGGCAAAGTTTGAGTTGACATTTTTTGCAAATTGCACTGCCTGAAAGAGAAGAAAAGAAGCCAGAAAAATTTGTATTGAGAAATGAATTTTTGGTGTTACAAAGAAAAAGAAAAAGGATTTTGCACGATTTTGGAATGAAATTTAAATTTCACAAATTTCTGAAGTTTGAAGCATCAATAATTCAATGAATCACCTCGGTGAGGCGCTTTTCACCAGCATAGGAACTCCTCCCATGGAAGTGATAAACATTCCACAGGACATCAAACAAGTACGACTGAAAGTTTAACCAGATTTGGCACTGAAATGTCACAAGCGTTTCCTCGAAATAAGTGGGAGTCTTTCTTGCAGAACACTTGAAAAAATAGATAAGGATGCAGCAATCATAAGAACCCATAGGAATATAAAGTTTGACAGTATAAGAAGGAGTAGAAGTTTTATTTTAAAAAGGTCTATAATGTTTTAGGTTTATCTCCAAGACGATCAGGAATATTAGAAGGGAGCTGCACCCAATATTCAAGGTCATATTGTATGGAGAATTGAATGGCATGTTCACTGGCTATATCATGAAAACTAGAAGAAAGTCATTGGCTGCAGTGAACATTGATATCACCTAATGATTATTTCTGAGAAAGGAGAAGAGAGAATGTTCTACACTTTGGAGTTTAGATAGTCAAAGAATTTAGGATAGTCAGTAAATAAGGAGATAAATAAACAACAAATGAATTTGAATGTAGAATAGCAAGAGAATTTTAGTCACAAGGTGGAAAACTCAGAAGACTCCAGATTAGAGACACAAGAGTAAACAAAATCATAGCTCACATATGCATAACCTCCATTG
>SEYY01005821.1:0-25000 GCA_009176605.1 Armadillidium nasatum | reverse complement strand
TCAACTTAAGAAACGGAGTTCCGCAAGGAGCCATACTCTCCCCCACTCTATTCAACCTGTACACAGCAGACCTCCCTCAACCCCAAACAACTTTCACCCGCATAATATCATATGCCGACGACTTAACTATTACCACCACTCACAAAGACCTCACCACCGCAACATCTCTCACACAAGACTACATAACACAACTCCAAACTTGGCTAGTAGAAAACAGGATGACGGCATCCCCAAACAAATCCTCCATAACCCTTATAACAACAGACAAACACATATCCAACACCCACCCACAAGTCCTACTAAACAACACCCCCATACCCTCAACAAAACCCCAAAAATTCTCGGCCTAACATTCGACACTCCTCACTTTCTCCAAGCACTTACCACATCAGCCGCAAACAGAAAACTCAACATCCTCAAAACAGTGGCCAACACAGACATAAACAACAACATACAAACCTCAATTGCTATCTACAAGCAATTTATACGCCCCACCATTAACTACGCCTCCCCTGTCTGGCACCCTCTACTCTCCGACCAAAACTTAACGACACTCCAAATAACGCAAAATAAAGCCCTTCGCACCATCACCGGCTGCACACGCACAACCCCTCAACAACACCTACATAACGAAACCAAGATACTACCTATAAGGAATCACCTCGAAATGATAGGCACCCAATTTTACGCAAAAACACGTCTACCCTACTCACCCATGTCACAATACTCTCCTACAACCTACCCCACAGAGACTAACACAGCCTCCATCGTCTACCGGCGCCTTTTACAAACAGATCCTAAATCACATACCCCCTCCTCCCCCAATACCACAACAACCAAACATATACACACTCAACTAACACATTCATATATGATCAACAGACCTCCAAACAGCATCCTTAACGAATCCCCTCCCGAAATAAACATCGACTCCAATAACCTCCCAAGACACTTACAAATCTCACTAGCAAGATTGAGATGCGGGCACCACCCAAACTTACAACATTACAAACACAATTTCAATTAAACCAGGCAACATCTTCCACTTGTACCAGATGCAAAAGGGCCCCGGAGACCGTAAATCACTTTCTTCTAGACTGTCCCTCCAACTGTCGCCCCAAAATCTTCTGGGGCATCACTTCTTTGAAGATCTCTGGACGAGACCGACTGCGGCGGGAGGCTTCATTAGCGAAGTGTGGCCGCCTCAACAAGGGGGTGGTCAGGGGGTGAGAAGGTAAAAAAAAAAAAAAAAAAAAAAAAAAGGTATATATATATATATATATATATATATATATATATATATATATATATATATATATATATATATATATATATATATATATATATATATATATATATATATATATATATATATATAAAATTTTTTTTTCCATTACAGTTGTCATTAACTGCAGCAACTCCAGTATTTCGAGGGTACCTTACTGATGTTGATTGTAGATGGGACATAATTTCTGGATCAGTGGACTGTAGAAATGCCGAAGAAAGAGGTCTGTCACCTTTAAAGGAGAGCAAATTTGTCATACCAAAGTCCAGATACTCTTCTGTAGATATGTATCTTTCAGACTGTGGAGCGAGGTAAGTTTGACTTGCTATGTTAATGTAGATTATAGAGCGATACAATGTACTTATTTATTAGTGCAATTAACTAGCAGAAATGAAAAATACATAATTATTCCAGATACAATGACACTGAGGTAGTTTATGATGAAAAAATATATCAGAAGCTTTTGGAAAACGACATTGATGATCTGTTGGCAAAACACATTGCTCACCTTTTTATCAGAGATTCTATATCTCTTTTTTCAGAGAAAGTTCATCAGGATGACGAGAAAGAATTAGACCATTTTGAGGTAATCACATTTAAAATAATCATATTATTTTTTTTTTTTTTTAAGTAATTATTTTTAAGAAAACTGGAGCTCTGAACATTCCTCACAGGTGCCTTTGAGATTATTATATATATATATATATATATATATATATATATATATATATATATATATATATATATATATATATATATATATATATTATATATATATATATATATATATATATATATATATATATATTATTTATTTTTTTATTTTTTTTTTTTTTTTTTTTTTTTTTTTTTTTTTTTTCTTCTTCTTCTTTTTTTTTTCTTTTCTCTCTAAGCAAAGGGTCCTTCTGAGGCAGAAGACAAGATAGTGTGAAAATCAATAGTTATAAAAAGTTGGTTCATAGTAAAAACGGTTATTGAAGATATTTTATTCAAAGCAACTGAATGTACGTGAATAAAAAAAATTAACAAGATCTATGAAAACATGGTTTAAGTGGAACATTTGAATTATTTTATTTTGAAACCATGTAAATAATTCAACATAGATCTCAGAATTTGTAGTGTTAAGTCTTCATTGTTTGAATTTTATTTGCCAGTACTTTCTAATTTATTTTCATTTAAACTTTTCCTTTCTAATAAGATTTACTCCACTTCTAAAATAAACATAAAAAAAATAGAGACATTTAGAAGGCACATGGGCTTATCAAGATTTTTGTAGTCCAAAAATATGTAAAGTAACTTTTTGCTGTGAATTCTCATCTTAGATTTAAAATTGTATTGTGTTAATAATAAACGCAACTCCATAATTATACATGCAATATGCAATATACTTACCTATATCATGAACAATTATGTCAACTAAGCTAACATGCAAAACCCAATACTCTAAAGAATTGTTAAAATTTCCCATCAAAAGTACATAGCCCCTAAAAGCCAAGTATCTCTTCTTTGTAAATCCAAAATTTATTCTTCTTGCAATTAACAGTACAGTTTATTATTCCTAACATGTTAGTTTTATTCTTGGCTTCTAAACACTGCTCTGACACTCAAATTATTACTAGCAATCATACCCAAATCTTTTTTTTTCCTGATGACTGAAGCTATTTTCCATACATTTCATAATTAAAATTCTTATTAAAATAACCCATGTGAATAACTTTACACTTTTTTAATTAAAATCATTTGCCAATTTTCTGGCCAACCAAGAATTTTATTTAAATTACGTTGAGTGTTCGCATATCCCTCAATCCTTTTAGCATTATAGGCCAGCTTAGTATCTTTAGCAAACAGAAACTAAGCATTTTGTTCCCCTTTCCTGGTCATTAAAATTGGATTGGGAATAGAAGAGACCCCAAAACATAACCCTGAGGAACATCACTTTTCATCAGATCCTATGATGATATATTGTCATTTAATACTACACGCTCTCTCTTTTTCTTAAGTCATTCCCATATCCAATTATGTAAATCATCTCCTCTAATTCACACCTAGATAACTTGTGCACTAACCTTTTATGAGGTACCTTATCAAAAGTTTTCCTTAACTCCATATATACAATAACTGGCTGTCACTTGTCAATGCACTCATAAATAAGCTCCAGAAATTCTAAAAGATTCGTCTGACATGATTTACCTTTTCTAAAACTATGTTGAGAGTCTCACAAAATCTCATTGTCAACCAAATACATTTCTATTGGACTTTTCAGTATTTTATCTAGAACTTTTAAAACTAATGAGCTTAAACTAGCAAGCTTTTATTTTCCAGATTATCCTGCTGCATTTCTTATAAATTGTTACTATATAAGCAATTTTTCATTCCTCTGGTATATCGCAATAATTTAATAGATCTATTAGATATAAACTGTATAGATACTTGTACTACCACCTACCTTTGGGATTCTGCCATCATTGTGTTCAGTTGTATCTTTAATCTTCTCTGCATCAATATTAAGAATGCAAATTTATCTCTACTTGCTATACCATAACTGTTATTTCACTTTTCATCTGTAAACACTGATGCAAAGTATGTTAAAAATATTGACATTCTTCATCAGAATTTACCACTTTATCTTTTATCTTTATATCACCAATCTTTTGCCATTTTTATTATTAACTTTATTAAACCAAAGAAGTTCTAAAAATCTTTATTATTATTTCTTGCCAGGTTAATTTCTGATTGTCTCAGATCTTATTCTCCTGTATATTTCCAAATCCATTTGTTCTTTTCTGTGATCCTCTTGAACCACTTTTACTTATATTTTATTTCTCATCTCTCTACTCCACCATTTGGAGTTTCCGTTTTTTTTTATCCTAATTGCTCTGATTGGAAAACACATTAACTGAATTTTTTTTCCAAGATTAACTTTTCCCACATTTGAAAACATATTTGGTTCTTAATTTCTCTATTCTTGTTGATAGTTCCAAGCATGTTTCTGAAAACATCAAATTCTGCATTATTGAAGTAAAAAACTTTTACCTTGTTTTCAACTGGCTGTGGTTTAACTATCATATTTAAATTAAACATCATTATATTATAATAACTGTTACCCAAGTTTTCCCCAACTGTATCGTTACTAACCAAAGAGATCTTCAGTACAAATATTAAATCTAATAATTTGTTCATTGGATCTTGTTGCCTTCTCAACTAACTACCTCAATTAAATATTATTGAGAGTATAGTAATAAAAAATTAATAAGTCAAATTAGTAGTAGCAGAAGTACATCAATCAGTGTCAGGAAAATTGAAATCTCACAGTACGATTATACCTACTTCCTAGACACTGCATGCTGCCAAAATCTAATTTATGTTCGTGATATTAAATTCTTGACTGAGATCTGTAAAATACTCTTATTCTATATAGTTTACTACCCATGACAATATCAGCCTCTGGAACAATTTTAAATTTTGGTGAGTATTTCTAATATAAAATGCAACAAATCCATCTTTCTCACCAATGTGGTTATACAGGTAATATTAATAGACTCGATTTCAAATTCCTATAATGATTCACCGAAAAATCTCGTTTATCCACATATCTGTAAGAATAATCTCAACTTTGTACCCCATTAACTCATATTTCATATTCCTAAAACTTTGAGCATTGTATAGAAACATTTAATACTGCGTTTTCAATCACCAAGATTATTCGTTTCATTAAAATGCTTATATATTTATTAATTACTGTATTTATTAGTACTCCTCGTAGAAGATATATTATTGTTTCATTAATTTATAATACAATCTTTAACTAAAATTCATAGAACAGTCTTTTTCATAGAATTATGTAATCTTTAGCAGTGTTATGTTTAGCACGATGTTAAAGATACATTTATGACAGAAAACAGGGTTACTTTGCACATTTAATATAGGAAGAAAAAATAGAAGGGGTAATTAATACTCAAGTGATTTTTCTTCTTTACTAAAAAAAAATATTAAAGCAAAAAAAAAAAAATATATTGAAATAATTTGCGAGTATTCTTCTACTGCTGAATATTCTTCCTTTCTGTCACCTTTTTTCTACCATATAAACTAGTTGAGCCAAGTCTGAAAAAGGATAATATAGACTAGTTTTTTGACTTGACTCAAATAAAATTTGATTTTTAAATCTAATTTTTTAAATTATAGTTCAAATGGTAAAATAAAAAAATTATTTAATAGGATCCCCTTTCTATTTACTCAATATTATTTAAATAATATGAAAGGACAAATTCCTTTATGGTTTCAGCAAAAACTATAGGAATTTGTACATACCCTTTTGTTTGTGAGTAGGTGATTCCAAATTCCTACTGATGGTCTTCTTGGTTTTGGCTTTGGCCTCTGTTGCTTTTGATATACAGCTGGAGGCTTTTTATGAAAATGTTTCCTCAAAATAAATAATAGGAAAACATTAGTACATGTATTTAATTACTTTTATTTGTCAGTGGCCACTGTAGTTGTTATCTTGTAATTAATATAAATGCCAAAAGTATGGCAGAGCTTGAGACATAGTTCAAGCTCCAAAGAATGTAGGGAGTGGTCTGCTCCAAAAATGTATATTTGTGGTCTGCTTTAGTTCTGATGCAATTTGCAAAAATTTTAGCAGAAAAATCTGTTACTAAGCAAATCTTGTTAAAAACAAGATAAGTTTTTTAGAAAGAGTCCAAAAGACCAAGTAGCCAGAAAATTTTAGCTACAAATTATTTTAAGTTTATTTTTTTTTTTTTTATTTTATTTCAAAATTAGATTTCTAAAATCAAATTTTATTTTAAATGTAAATGTAATGTAAATACAATGGCCACAGAAAAATAAAAAATATAAAAATATATAAAAAAAAAGGAAGAGAAAAAAAATAAATTTTTAATTTCTCCTTTTTTTTTTTTTTTTTTTTTTTTTAGCCAAAATTAAATTTTAATTAAAATTTAATTTTGGTCTAAATGAAAAATAAATTTGAAATCAAATTCATTTTTACATTTTTATTTCAAACATACATTAGTATTTTTATGTTGATCATAAAGATAACAATATATGTTTGATGTTATTTAGAGATATCTGCTTTACAATGAAATTATATTTGACCTTTTTCTAACAATTCTTTATGTAAATTTCTGCACATCAGTGCTGCTTTTCTAGGAACTTTTTTATTATTATTATTATTATCATCATTATTATTATTATTATTATTGTTTGAAACTGCTTCTGACTGATGATTTATATCAACAGGCTCTGATGAACTTTTATGCAGCAAAATTACATCTGATGGATGTCTTTCAACTATCTCCCTATTAGATTTTCTAATAGTAACTGATACAGTTTCATCCAGTGAATTTTTTGTTACTTGAGTTACAGTTCCCATTTGAAAGAAATAAGGTTTACAAAATTTTTCTTTTATAGCTATGATATCTCCAATTTCAACATTTGTATGTTGTTTATTTTGATACCTGTCTTGCTTATTAGTAGCAAGATACTGTAAGTTTGCTAAAAACTCATTATGATAGAGATCATTTAAATTTGCTTTTCACTTTTCTGTACTTTTGAAAAGCTTCAAACAAAACATCATGATCTCTATCAGAGGACCAATCTGGATCTTCTGATTGACCTTCCTCATCATTATATAAACAATTTGAAATAACCACTGATGGGACTTCATATCCCTTGACCAATATCTCTGGAGTTATTGCAAAAGGGATACTTGGGTCCACATCAGGATTAATTAATAAAGACTTAAAAGCTATAGGCCTTTTATTTATTAACATATTGGTTTCCTTAACTAATAAAGAAAACTCATCAAATTTTAATATATTTTTACCTATGGCACTGTAAATTATAAATTTCACTTGTTTGACCAAAGATTCCACAAGACCTCCAAGAAAACTAGCTTTAGCTGGATATGGAGAGAATTCTAGTACTTTAATATTATGTAATGTTAAATAATTTTTAACATCATCATCATTTAAAAAGTTTTTTATTGAGTTTATAGAACTTATAAAAGTTGTTGCTTGGTCACAAACTATTACTTGTGGAAACCCATAGTCAAAAACATGAAATTGAAATGCAGAAATAAAAGACTTATTATCTAAATTACTACATACTATTAAATTTACGGCCCTAGTATATGTACATGTTATGATTAATATATAAACCTTTTCTTGAATATCATTAATTTTTATATTAAAGGGTCCCAATGATGATCTATAAAAATTTCTCGAAAAGGTATTTGAGAAAGGTTTATTCTATAATCCTTGTAATGATTTTGGTTATTTTTTATAGTTCTTCCATACAGTAATTTACATTTAAAGCAATCCTGAATATTTTTCTTTACAACAGAATAAGCTGTAGGAATATAAAACTCTTTTCTTAATATAGACAGTAATTTATATATCCCAGCATGCTTCATTTTTGAAGTGTAATTCTTTTATAATAATTTCTGTTAATTTATTATTTTTGTGAAGCAAGTACTGGATTCCTGTGTTCAAAATTAGAGTTCAAATTTGCAAATTTACTTTTGACTCTTATAATTTTATTTTTATCAAGAAACAGATTAAGTTGTGTAACTAATACAGTTTCTTTATTTTTTGTTGGATTTGCTAAAAACTGTAATGTGTCCTGAAAACTTTCTAGTTGAGACTTGTCTTATGATGACATTACAACTTTCTTCATATGTACAAATTGCATTTGAACCATAATTTGGAAATAAATTTGAGTTTTTCAAATTTACTTTTATTTTTAAATTATGAATAAACTTCCTTACAAAATGTGCTACTTTACATATTTTAGTAAAAGAAGAAAATCTATCTAATTTAAATAATGGAACATACTGACAAGTTTGAACATTGAATACATTAAAATTTTCAGTACTATTGTATAAAGGATTAGGGATAGTAACTCTTAAACTTTCATTGTTATTATCTATAATAGGGCCTGTCAGGTAATTGGTTTTATTTAAAACTTTATAAGAAAGTACATCGAGTTGTAAAATCGCTCGGATTCATAGAGCCGTTACAGTGTTGGAAGGTTATAGGATGCTTTTCACACGCAGTTTCAATAAAATTCAACACATTATTTATTACCGACCCTTTCTTTTCTATTTTGTCAAATTTTTGTACTTTATTTATTAACCAGTTTAAAGCAACCATTGAGTCAGTATAAATATGAATGTCCTTTATGTTTATAGGACAAAATGTATTTGTTAAATTTTCTATCATTTCATTTACACATTCAACTCCAAATTTGACAGCAAACAGTTCTAACACAGGAATGGACCTTTTACTGTTCATATCTGAAATAATTTTATTTTTAGCACACAAAAAGTGCAATTTTTTGTCATTTACATTTTGTAAATATAATACAGTACCATAAATGGCTTTGCTGGCATCTGTATAAGCTATAATATTATAAGTGGCAGAATAATCACCTATAAATCTTTTTAGCTCTGGTTTTTTACTTTTGTTATACTGGGAACATATATTTTTATATTCTTTTAATATTTTACTATCTAATTTGGTGTCCCAGGAAATGTTTTTATTATTTTGCAAACTATGTAAAAATAGTTTGGCTCTGTTTCTACCAGGTAGCCCAATATTCAAAGGGTCAAACAATCCATTTATGGAAGATAAAATTTTACGCAAAGTATTTGCTGTAGGATCTAATATATTATTGTTATTATATATGGTATCATTTTTTGTATCCCAAATCATTCCTAGTAGCTTTGTTGTATGATCTCCTACAGAGTCATTTTCATTTTTACTGTGTAATTCATCATCCTTTAAATTTTTAAATTCTGGAGAATTACTGTAAAATTTTTGTAAATTAAATTTGTAATTGTTAAATATTGCATGTGATTTATGATATGCTTGAAGGATGTCACATTCAGAATTGGAAGAAAAACCTATATTGTCCATGTACGACAGGTTGAATAAACCCTTTCTTAGTTCATCTTCAAATGCATCACAAGTGTCAACATGCAAAATTAATATAATATATAAAGCTAACATTAAAATGGTAGGGCTACATCTAATACCAAAAGGAATTCTCATTAATTTGTATGCTGTTACTCTAAAATCATTTTCTTTTATGTTATTAAACCAAAGAAAGTGCAATTTTTCACTATCTTCTGGTAATAGTTCAATCTGATGATATGCTTTTTCAATATCAAATATAAGAAGGTATTTATTGAACCTAAGCAAAATGAGCGCAATATCCAATTTATTATTTAAATTTGGGCCTGGCAAGCAGACATTATTATGAGACAGATTGTTCACCTTGTCCTTTTCACAAATGTTTGATAGATATACTATACGACATTTAGTAGTTTCCGTATTTTCTCTGAAGACTGCATTATGAGCTATAAAAGATATTTCATTTTTATTTTTTAATACATTTATATTTTCCACAGGTTGAATGATGCCATTCTCTAATTGTTCCTTTATTACATTATCATATGCCTCAAATTTTTGAGGCTGTTTACTATATTTTTTGTAAATAGATTTTAATACAGAATTTGCCAAATGAAAATTATTTGGCAAAAATTGTAATAATTTTTTATTCCAGAGTAAAGGCATTATCAATCTACCTGTGTCATTTATATTTGTATTTTGAATAAGATATCTAATAAGCTCAATATCCAACTCAGAGAATTTTTTGGGATTTTCAAAATTATCGTAATTTAAAAGTGACTTCAAAGAATTTTCATCTAAAAAATCATTATCAATATTATTTTCAATATTTAAATTTATGTTTTTATTTTTATTATTATTATTTTGTGAAAAAGATGAGATTGAACAATCTGCTTCAAGTCATTGTAATTTATTATCAATTTTGACATTTTTACTAAGCAAGTCTGCCTGTACCGTGAAGTTTTTTACATACTTCAGATATGGCAGATTTTTACTCAGTTTGTTTAAGTCACCAGCCAACAATATACCACAACATGTATAATACAGAAGTGAAATGTTATCATTTATACCAAAAGCACAAGTATTTAGTGGTAAAATATGAGATCCATTCACCCCAAGAATTACGTGTATTTCTCTGTTATTTTTATTTCCTAAGTGTTTGTCAGCAAGTGGTAATTTATTTTGTTGAAAGGCAGTTAATATTTCAGTACTAGGCATGTTTATTTTTGGATTAATGGATGGAACCACTGCAGCCACAATTTTACACATTTTATTATTTATTTTTACATCAATTTCAATAATTGAAGTTTTATAGTATTTGTTATTGTTAAAACCTTTTATATTCAAAATGATATCAGACTGTACTACTTTAAACTTAATTTTCTCTGCTACTGATTGAGAAACAAAATTAAATTCTGACCCAGAATCGTAAAGAACTCTTAAATCATGATTATTATTATTTTTGTTTATACTGGTGGCTGTAAATGTTGGCAAAATTATATTTTGAGTACTTGTAGCATGCATGGTATTTAAATGTAAGCTATTTGCTACTTGTTCTGCAGAAGGATTTTCCACAGGCATAACATTTAACTCAACTACATTTGTTGAAGTTTCAGTTTGTACATTTTGTACAGTATTTGCAGTACTTTCATTTTTACTTTTATTTTTATTTTTATTTTTGTTTTTATTTTCACCTTCAGTTTTCTGAGATGAATTTGTTTGTTTTGTGACACATAAATAACTAGCATGCCAGAAATCACAGTTTTTACATTTATCAGAAAATCTAAATCTGCAATTTTTTATTGTATGATTTGTATAACCACACTTTATACAACCATCAGTTCTTTGAGTTTTTGTACTTTGGATTCTGCTGTTTTAAATTTAGGGCAATTAAATAATTTATGTTCCATACAGTCTGATGTTTCTAAAGCACAACATAATGTACACCCATTTCTATATACTGTTTCAGTTTTTTGTTTTTCATTTACATTAATATTTGTAGCTAAAGCTACAGTTTTTCTTTCAAAATTTGCATTATTTGTTTTTGTGTTTTGATTTTTGTCAAACATGCCCCCTTCTTTCATTCTATTTTGTATTTCAAACCCAAATTTCAATATATCATTCAAATCTGGATAAGTTTTGTTTGTGACATTCATATACTGAATTTTATACTGTTCTGGCAAACCAGACCACAAAAAATATTGTACAAAAATATCACTTGTAATGTTTAGGGAAGTAATTTGACTTTCAATCAATTTAGCCTCACTGATCCAATCATAGAAGTTATTTGTTAATTTTAACTTGCACAATTTTTCAATTACTGCAAACTTTTGAATGTCTTTGTTACTAAAGGCAGCTATAAGAAGATTTTTAGCTGCTTCATAATCCATATCAGCTGCAGGACTTTTTTCAATTAAGACCTTGGCAGGTCCTTTCAACTGTTTTAGCAGACAAGAATGTCGAGCATATTTGTTAAATTTTTCTCTATCCATAATTTCCTCAAAATTTTTTATGAACCTGTCAAAATTTTCAGGTTTACTATCAAATTCTGGTAATTCTAATTCAGGGTCGTTTTAAGTCCACTATTACCAGATTCATAATATGAAATGTTTTGTTGAGTTTGAGGATGGATAGTTGTTATTTTACTTTGTAATTCATTTATTATAGTTGCTACTCCTAACTGATAGAAATCATTTTTAATATTTAGTTTTTCTGAACCTTCAAATGAAAACTCTGGACATTCTGTATAAATATCCAAAATTTCATTGTCTAACTCAGTAAGTTCATTTTCTTTGTTTTTTAATGTTTTTATGAGACCACTAATTTCATTATCAGTATAGTTTTGCAAATTTTGTTTTACATTATTTAACAGTTTTGTTACATTGGCCCTTTTTACCCCTCTTTTTCTAACTAAGGTTAAAACTTGAGTAAAGTTTGCTGAAGGTGATGAATCATCAGCAACTATTTCTTCAATGTTTTTATATTCTGTACTTTGCTCTAATACCTCCATATTGTTATAAATGTTATATGTGATACCAATTTATAAATTACCAATTATAAAATACCAATTTATAAAATATAATATACCAACTGTCTTTATTTTCTTATGTATTATACCAATATATGATATTTTACCAATATGTTAATAAAAGGCCAAACACCAGACCAAGAAGAAGTTTCAGCAGTAACTGGGAATCTAAGAAAGGACAATCCCGCTGAGGATGCCATATGACAGAAAACAGTTACTTTACACATTTAATATAGGAAGAAAAAATAGAAGGGGGAATTAATACTCAAGTGATTTTTCTTCTTTACTAAAAAAAAATATTAAAGCAAAAAAAAAAAATGAAATTATTGCGAGTATTCTTCTACTGCTGAATATTCTTCCTTTTCTGTCACCTTTTTTCTACCATATAAACTAGTTGAGCCAAGTCTGAAAAAGGATAATATAGACTAGTTTTTTGACTTGACTCAAAATAAAATTTGATTTTTAAATCTAATTTTTTAAAATTATAGTTCAAATGGTAAAATAAAAAATTATTTAATAGGATCCCCTTTCTATTTACTCAATATTATTTAAATAATATGAAAGGACAAATTCCTTTATGGTTTCAGCAAAAACTATAGGAATTTGTACATACCCTTTTGTTTGTGAGTAGGTGATTCCAAATTCCTACTGATGGTCTTCTTGGTTTTGGCTTTGGCCTCTGTTTCTTTTGATATACAGCTGGAGGCTTTTATGAAATGTTTCCTCAAAATAAATAATAGGAAAACATTAGTACATGTATTTAAATTACTTTTATTTGTCAGTGGCCACTGTAGTTATCTTGTAATTAATATAAATGCCAAAAGTATGGCAGAGCTTGAGACATAGTTCAAGCTCCAAAGAATGTAGGGAGTGGTCTCCTCCAAAAATGTATATTTGTGGTCTGCTTTAGTTCTGATGCAATTTGCAAAAATTTTAGCAGAAAAATCTGTTGCTATGCAAATCTTGTTAAAAACAAGATAAGTTTTTTAGAAAGAGTCCAAAAGACCAAGTAGCCAGAAAATTTTAGCTACAAATTATTTTTTATTTTTTTTTTTTTTTTTATTTCAAAATTAGATTTCTAAAATCAAATTTTATTTTAAATGTAAATGTAATGTAAATACAATGGCCACAGAAAAATAAAAATATAAAAATATATAAAAAAAAGGAAGAGAAAAAAAAATAAATTTTTAATTTCTCCTTTTTTTTTATAAAACATTATCCTTTTCTTTTTTCAGAATATACAGAGCACCAATTGGCAGACCATGAGATTTAAAGTTCCACCTCTACACAGTGGTATTGGTTGGAGAGTTGAATTCAGACCATGTGAAGTTCAAATAACAGATTTTGAAAATGCTGCTTTCTGCGTTTTTATAGTTCTACTTACTAGAGCTATTCTCACATTCAAACTAAATATGTTAATTCCAATTTCAAAGGTAAATGAAATCTAACTACTATTAATATACCGTAATATGTTTTAAAGATAAAACGATTACCATGAGAACTCAATATGAACTATTACAAAAACTAGGAAATATTTTCTCAACTTTTGTTTCACAGAAGAACCCTAAAATTTAATGGTAAATGTATTTTTTAAAACAAAATGCATGACCATAATTGTTTATGATTGCGGGAAGTATTAGAGATAAGGATGCGAAGTCTTAAATTTAAACATTTTGAGGAGTTAAGAGTCGATTGTCTCTATATTTTTTTTTTTTTGTTTTTTGCAAAAAAGGTTTCCTAAACTTCATATCACTTACGCATATGATGGGAGAAAAGCCTTTTGAAGACATTGAAATGTTTAGTATATTAAACTTTATTTCAGTCGCGAATGTATGTCTGTGTACGTTGAATATTGCAATTTACTATACTATACCAGAAAACTTCTGAAACCTGTCTAATTATAACTGCAATTCCAAAAATTTAACCTCAAAACTTTTATATATATATATATATATATATATATATATATATATATATATATATATATATATATATATATATATATATATATATATATATATATATATATATATATATATATATATATATATATATATATATATATATATATATATATATATATATAATATATATATATATATATATATATATATATATATATATATATATATATATATATATATATATATATATATATATATATATATATATATATATATATATATATATATATATATTATTAAAGTGTTCTTCTGAGCATTTAAAATATATAGTTGAAGTTATTTATTAAGAATCTTTTATTATTTTGTAAGGTTGACGAAAACATGATGAAAAGTCAAAAAAGGAATGCCGTTCTGGAGGAAAAGTTTTGGTTCCGTAAAGATATTTTCAGTCGAGATTGTGAAGAAAGTCTTCCCTTTGAAAAAATGACTATAAATGAAATCATCAATGGCAAGGTGGGTTTTTGGTTAAATTTACAAACAGTGTCTATAGAATTCTATAAATCATACTATTATTTTTGGTACCTACTGTCTCTATTTACCGGATGTATGTATAATTCTTTTTTTTCTGTACTTTCCTTCACTTCATCTTTTTTATATTCAGGAATTTTACTTGTATTTTGTTATTCTAATGTATGCTTAACCACATCCCTAAGTTTCCATTTTAACTTCTGAATAGATAAAAATTGATAAGTATAAAAGGGCTACAAAAGTTTGTCCCTTGTCAGAGACTTTCTGAAAAATAATAATTGTATTAGGCTAATATACGTCACTCAATACTCAGAAATCATTAAAACAACCACCATTTTTCAAAAACGGAATTCTTATATTAATTATTTTTAAGAATAAACATATATATATATATATATATATATATATATATATATATATATATATTATATATATATATATATATATATATATATATATATATATATATATATATATATATATATATAATATAATATATATATATATATATATATATATATATATATCAGAGTTGGTTAAAAGCCGGATTTTTGTTTAGAAAGCTAAAAGACCCTGGTTTATATTCTAACATAAAAATTATATAATTTATAAAATAAAACATGAATATTGAAGTTAATATGTTATATTAATAAAATCTACTTTTAAAACTACAGGATATACCTCCCTTAGTCCGGTTTCTTAAATTTTTTTTTGGTTCAATTATACATTAATAAAAACCTTTAAATTTATTTGTTGTTTATTAATCATTCGTATCATTTATTAATTTCAAGCATGGAAATCATCATTAATACAGTACATCGATAATTGAAAAAAAAAATGCTGAAAAAAATTTATTGGAACTAATTACCATTTTTCCTATAGCTTACCTTCCCCGAATAGTCCGGTTTTAAACCGTTCGGGATGTTGCCGAAACCAATTAGCGGACTGTGCGATGTATATCTGTATTTGTTAATTTAAAGGAAAAAAATAGAAGGATTATTAAACCCATTAAAATTTATAATTTTAATAATAAATTATATAAAAAGAATTTTATGGAAAAGTTATACAATATTGAAGACCGCGAATGTTGCAGAAATTAATGAAAAAAATACACCGTGTATGAGGACAAGCCAGCTGCAGAGTTCTGGTGACATTAACTTCATCACCAGAGACCACCAACTCCCAAGTGGTGACAGGAAGGGGTGGATGAGGGGCTAATTTTGGAAGCCGCCCCTCGGGGCTTCTTCGTGGCTACTGTTGTAGATGCCATTATTATTATTAGTTTTTTTTTAATAGAATGTGTCTATAATAGCGTTTATTGTGTGTGAAAGAGGGCCTACTTCGTGTAGATGAAAGTGGAGATTAGTGCGAAATGGCGCATACAATTGAGCTCTGGAGTGAGATGGGAAGTACCTTAACACCCCATATACCCAATGGGGAGTAATCTCATCGCCTTGGTAGCGCTACTTCCCTCCCCCATATATATATATATATATATATATATATATATATATATATATATATATATATATATATATATATATATATATATATATATATATATATATATATATATATATATATATATATATATATATATATAGAGAGAGAGAGAGAGAGATTGTAATTTAATTCTTTTAACACCCCCTGCTTGAATAAGACTTTCCTTGTGAGTGGTGGTGATATGTAAAAAAAAAAAAAAATTTAAAGCTCTGATTTCCAAACTTCTCTCTTTTGGTACCTATCCTCTCTGTGTTTTTATCTCTAAATTCCTTTCCTGTCATTTTATAGAAACTGTTGTAGATTTCCACCACTCATCCTCCAAATCTATTAATAGTTGTGCTATCAAAAATGTATCATATCCTCAGCACTTTTTCTTTTTTTCATTAATGACCTTCTTTCTCTCTTATTACATCTCACCTATCCACTCCTATGTCGATGACTCCACCCTTCATTACTCCTTTTAATTCGAAAGACGCTCCTCCCAACAGCAGTTAATTAATGCTTGGAGGGTAGCCTTGGAGCAACTTATCTGTGATCTTTCTTTTATTTCAAATTAGGACAGAAAATATATGGTTGTTTTCAATGCTTCAAAAATTCACTTCTTCCATCTCTCTACTCGACACATCCTCTCACAAAACTATGATATCTTCTTCGAAAATCTACAACTGAAACCTTCGTCTGTCCTTAACATTCTCGGTGTTTCTTTTTCTCGTGATCTTTCTTGGAAAGATCACATTACATCTTTTTCTAAACAAGCTTCTAAGAGGTTGGGTGTTCTGAAACGCCTTCGTAACTTCTACTCGCCACCCCAGTTGCTTGCTTTTTTCAGGTATGTTGTTCGCCCATGTATGAAGCACGCCTCACACATCTGGGATATTTCCATTCATACAGCTCTTCCGGAAAAGGTTGATCTAGAGCTTATCGTCTTATCAACTCTTCTGCTCTCACTATTTTCTTTAGTCTCTTTCTGTCCGTCGAATTGGTGCTTTATTCTCTACATAATCGCTATTACAAGGGCCCTGCTCTTCTGAACTCCCCAGTCACTTACTTCCTCCATTGAGAAGGGCTCGTGAGACACGCATTCCTACACAGTCTCTTCCTTTCTCTGTGCAATTCTCTGACTCCAGATTTAACTTCTATACCCTATCTTACATGTACTGTACTTTTAAAGTCTTTAACACACTCCCTTTACCTGTTTTCCCAACTTCCTTTGACTTACACACTTTCAAACTCCTTGTATCGTGACATGTCGGCCCTTAGTTAGACCTGGAGTATAACATTTCCCCAACTGGTGGAATTAGTGGGGCCTTGGCCTTTGCAATCCAGAGGTAATATAATTTTTTTTGTAGCTATTCAAATATAGTCTTAAGGATAATATATTCAATTTATATAAATGCAAAATGTACACTATTCAGTGACTAGATTTCACAGGCTTTTACCCCGGCGATATCTCTGCGCAATGTTACATCAGATGTTTTAGATGTAATCTCGCCCTCCAGTTATCTGTCATCTAAGGTCTCTCAACTAAATTGGTCCCTTTCGAATACTCGCCAAGTGTCATTTCTATACCTATAGGGGTAACTAAGGGACCAGTGAGTGATTTTTTACGACTCCTGCGTGACACAGGTGTGAAAAAAATGAGAGATAGAGAAATGGCAAAAAAAAAAGTTGGTAGTCGAGGCAAAAAAATAGAGTCCAAATTCCCAACTCTTCAAAAAAAAAGCCTAGACTTCCGATTACCCACTCCTATCTGCATTGAAGTTCCCTTGCGTACATTGATGACACCTTTACAAGCTCTCAAAAAAATCTTTTATTGTGACATATTTGTTCATCGGAGGACGAAGAACTCTCCCAAATGTTTCCAATATTAACAGTCCGTGTTTCGTTTGCCAGTTTGGTCAGATAATTTTTTTATTTTATCTGTTTATCTTTTACTTGGTCTTCTTCTCTGAGGTTTAAGTTTCTCTTGTTTGCAAACTTTTTTTTATGTTACTTTAGTTAGCAATCTTATCCAATTTCTTTTTCAAACATGTATTAGCATTTTTTGATTTTCTCTTTTACGTTCGAGCCTCGCAGCCATGTGACAGTGCAAGTAACAAACGGTGCTCAAAAAAATTTATTTTTGAAGGTGAAAATTTATCTGGTAGACATCTCTGTCATCTGTTGAAGAGAGAGAGAGAGAGAGAGAGAGAGGAAGTATTTTTATTTTACTAATTATTTGTTTCATACTTTATATTTCTTAAGGGAGATGATTTTGTTGGTCTGGTACCTTTGGTGAAACAGTACCTTGTGTCTCTAGATTGCGACGCTGACACAGCTTGCACTATTCATCAGTACCTCAAACTAATCAGTTTGAGAGCCACCGGGAGTGCAATGACTACTGCAACTTGGATAAGAAACTTTATCATGAACCATCCAGAGTACAAGTAGGTTTAATTTTTGGAACATAAATAGGTAACTTGAAATAAAAAGCATGAAAAGGTAAAGCCTAGATATATTTTTCATTTTTAAGGTTCTTTTTGGAAATCTGTTAGTTACAGGGAAGTTTTTTGAAAAAATATTTATTATTTATTATTATTATTATTATTATTATTATTATTATTATTATTATTATTATTATTATTATGGGTTAAGATTATGACTTATAAGAATTTTTTTAAAGTATCCAATGTTTCTTAGTTACAAACTTAATTTTAATAATTATTGATATTAATTTTGTATTAATTTAATAGGCTCTAAGGACGAATTCGTCTCCTGAAGCCCATTTCATTTTTGTATTAATACATATAAAGTATACGATTTTTGCTGTAACTGAAAAAAATGAGTAAAGATTATTACTATTATTATTATTATTATTATTATAATTTAGACAGGATTCTGTTGTGAGTGACGAAGTTTCATATGATCTCTTGGTTGCTATCAGCGAAATAACAAACGGTAAAAGACCATGCCCAGAACTGTTGGGTATAACACCAAACACGAAGACTTCTCAAGACATTCCAAAAGCTGTGCAAAAGTTCCTAAGTGAAAAGTGCTCCAAAGGACCTTCTTCACTTAATTGAATAATTATTTCATTCTTTAAAGTATATTAATATCTACTTTACAACAAAATAAGTTTGATTTTTTAATTAATTTTAAATGTCTTTATAACTGGTTCATTAAATACTCTATATTTATATATATATATATATATATATTATATATATATATATATATATATATATATATATATATATATATATATATATAATATATATATATATATATATATATATATATATATATATATATATATATATATATATATATATATATATATATATATATATATTATATAATATATATATTATATATAATATATTACTACTGGAAGCTTGAAAATGCTAGTCATTCATTCTATTGAAATAAAGAATAAAATTTAAATCTAAAAAATTTTGTGCTAATTTTGTTAACTTTTAATATATGACCATTCCATCACCAGATTGTATTTGAATTAATACCTTAATTTTTTTAAATACTAGTCAAGTTGTAAACGTTGTATTTACTTCACGGAAGGCAATCCATATGGTATAAACTACATTTTCATTTTTACGTTTGGTGGTTACTAAGGTTTTGTGTTGGTTTGTTTGTTTGTTTTTTTTTTTTTAAATGTCAGGAGAAAACGATAAATGTTCTCCTAAATAAACTTTACTAAAGTAACGATGTTTTTTTTTTTTTTTTTTTTAAACCTTAAAGCTTCAATTGCAGGTTTAGCTCTTCATGGATCACTAATATTTACCTCTAACGATTCTCTCTCTCTCTCTCTCTCTCTCTCTCTCTCTCTCTCTCTCTCTCTCTCTCTCTCTCTCTCTCTCTCTCTCTCTCTCTCTCTCTCTCTCTCTCTCTCTCTCTCTCTCTCTCTCTCTCTCTCTCTCTCTCTCTCTCTCTCTCTCTCTCTCTCTCTCTCTCTCTCTCTCTCTCTCTCTCTCTCTCTCTCTCTCTCTCTCTCTCTCTCTCTCTCTCTCTCTCTCTCTCTCTCTCTCTCTCTCTCTCTCTCTCTCTCTCTCTCTCTCTCTCTCTCTCTCTCTCTCTCTCTCTCTCTCTCTTCTCTCTCTCTCTCTCTCTCTCTCTCTCTCTCTCTCTCTCTCTCTCTCTCTCTCTCTCTCTCTCTCTCTCTCTCTCTCTCTCTCTCTCTCTCTCTCTCTCTCTCTCTCTCTCTCTCTCTCTCTCTCTCTCTCTCTCTCTCTCTCTCTCTCTCTCTCACATACGCGCTTCCAACACTGAGGAAGAGTATTATTATTAAGGTATAGAGAGTAGAGTTGAACGAGGAGAGGCACCAACTAGAAAGCACACACCCTCAAAACACGAGGAGGAATGTTATCCAGGTCACTAGCCTTCCTAATGTTCATAGATTTTAAAATCCCATGCACCTGATCATATGAAATCTCAGGTATAGAAATGGCACGCCTAAGAGAAGAAGGAAGAGGTATGTCGGAATTGTCCAGGATGGAATTAGCCTTCCAGCAGGAGTGTTAGCTGCAGATCCATCTGATCGAATGAGGGGAGGAAATAAGATTTGCAAAGTTGTTGGAGATATTTTTGGCAGGAGGCCAGAAAATTTTATCAGTAGGAGAATCAAGAAGTTCTGTTCACCTCTTTTTAATGAAAGCACGCTTGTCGTACCACAGACAATATAAAATTTCACTCCACGGTTTATGTGGTTTTATTACTTACGTATATTGCTGTGATTGAATGGGATAGTAACCGAACTTTTGTCCTGCCCCCGAGCGTAGTCGGAGGTCCTTTGAGTTAGTCATAATGACGAGTGTTCATAAGCTTTCTCACTGCGATGTACTTTTGTACTGACGTGGTACAGAGGTAACATTCTGTCTTACCAGCTTAGTGGTCATAGTTTGAATCCCCATTGCCAAATTTAAAATTATATATATATATATATATATATATATATATATATATATATATATATATATATATATATATATATATATATATATATATTAGTAGTCGCTCATCAAAATTAACATCCGCATCCGGCACATCCTCATCAAAATTCAAACATCCGCATCCGCAAATGAAAATATGAACATCCGATCCACCAATAATATATATATTATATAATTAATAATAATATATATATATATATATATATATTTAATTAATATATATTATATATATATATATATATATATATATATATATATATATATATATATATATATATATATATATATATATATATATATATATATATATATATATATATATATATATATATATATATATATATATATATATATATATATATATATATAGTATATATATATATATATATATATATATATATATATATATATATATATATATATATATATATATATATTATATATATATATATATATATATATATTATATATATATATATATATATATATATATATATATATATATATATATATATATATATATATATATATATATATATATATATATATATATATATATATAATATATATATAATGATGGATCCCGCATCCGCATGCCGGATGCGGAACATCCACACAAAAAATCAACATCCGCATCCGCATTTTCGAAAAATTCAACAACTGCATCCGCATCCGCATTCATTTTCAAACATCCGCACTTTCAAAAAATTCAACATCCGCATCCGCATCCGCACTTCTCCAAAATTTCGACATCCGCAAATTAGAAAATATGACATCCGATCCATCACTAATATATATATATATATATATATATATATATATATATATATATATATATTATATATATATATATATATATATATATATATATATATATATATATATATATATATATATATATATATATATATATATATTAGGGATGGAGTGAAGTATCGGTATCGTATCGGATATCGGCAAGTATCGGCATATTTCCCGATACCGGTATCGGTATCGTATCGGTATCGGCCTTTTCAGTATCGGTATCGGTATCGGCAAATTTTTTGGATAAGAGTAAAGTATCGGTATCGGTATCGGTAGTAGTTATCGCGATATTTTCCGATACATACCGGTATCGGTATCGGTATCGGTATCTGGTAATTTTTAGGTATCGTATCGGTATCGGTATCGGTAAAAATTTTGTATCGCTCCATCCCTATATATATATATATATATATATATATATATATATATATATATATATATATATATATATATATATATATATATATATATATATATATATATATATATATATATATATATGTGTGTGTGTGTGTGTGTGAATTGTAGATCAAGAGTGAGGGTGAAGAGAGAACTATCGGATTGGTTTAGCATAGGAGTATGATTGAGACAGGGGTTTGTAATATCTCCATGTTATTTAATCTATTGATGAATGGTTTACTTAGAAAAATGGAGAGAGAAGGGAAGAGTATTACGTTGTGAAATATGGAGGGTGAATGTGAAGTGAATGTTTTACTTTTTGCAGATGATGCGGCATGTGTTGGTGGCAGAATCTGGAGAAAAGATGAGAATACTTGTGAGAGAGTTTGAAGGGAAATGTGCAAACAAGAGATTGAAATTCAATCCAGCGAAGAATAAAGTTATGAGGATTGGAGGTGGGGATGAGGAAATGTGGAGGGAGGAATTGGTTTGAAGAAGTGTTTGAATGGAAACTTGAAGAGGTGAATGAATTCAAATATCTAGTAATGTTGGGTGGAAGGTAAGGGTGGGACGGAAAAAGGAATAAAGAACAGAGTGGTAGAAGGAATGAAAGTATTGGCGGGCCTAAGAAAAGTATGGAAGAAAGGAAAAATTTCGAAAGAAATAAAGATAAGAATGTTTGAATGTATGTGTTCACCTTCTGTATTGTATGTGTGTGAAACATAGACGATAAGTGCTCGGTCGAGAAAAAGTTTCAATGTCTTTGAGATGAAAGATTTGAGAGCGATATATAAATTGAGAAGGATTGATAGGATTAGAAATGAAAGAATAAGGGAGATGTGTAAATGGAAGAAGGGTGTAATTGATAGAGAGGAGGAGGATGTGCTAAAATGGTTTGACATATGTGAAGAATGAAAGAGAACAGAATGGTTGGCAAGGTACGTAGATCCGATGTAGATAGGGGAAGGGTAGGGGGAGGGGAAGACCGAAGTGGAGGATGGATGGATGGAAGTGAGAGTGATTTTGATGGAAGGTATTTGAGTTTAGACGAGGGGAAGATTTGTGGAGACAGAGATGAGGGAGGTGGTCTGAAAGCGTTGAAAGGTAAGAATAGTTATGTTTGTAAGGGAATTGTGGCGGGCCACCAACTCACGAAAGTGGGAAAGGTGTAGTATATATATATATATATATATATATATATATATATATATATATATATATATATATATATATATATTATATATATATATATATATATAAATATATATATATATATATATATATATATATATATATATATATATATATATATATATAATAAATCCGCATCCGCATCCGCATCCGCATCCTCATCAATATTAACATCCGCATCCGCATCCGCATCCGAACTTTTCGAAAATTCAAAATCCGCATCCGCATCCGCACTTTCGAAAATTCTACATCCGCATCCGCATCCGCATCCGCATTTGGAAAATATGACATCCGATCCATCACATATATATATATATATATATATATATATATATATATATATATATATATATATATATATATATATATATATATATATATATATATATATATATATATATATATATATATATATAATATATATTATATATATATATATATATATATATATATATATATATATATATATATATATATATATATATATATATATATATATATATATATATATATATATATATATATATATTATATATATATATATATTATATATAATATATATATATATATATATATATATATATATATATATATATATATATATAATTATATATATATATATATATATATCGTGACTACATTTTTATCAGTTATCCATCTTAAATACATTTTTCAAGTCTTGTCAATGCTCAAACCTCATTGATGTCTTAATTTTGAGTTATACATACAAACAACTTCATCTTAAAAAAGGAAGAGATAAAATCTAGTTTTGAACTTTCCGTGTTTTTAACCTTTGCGGGACGCTAAATGTCTGAAAAAATCGTCCGCTTATGAACCATAGCCTACACAAACTTGGATTCGACTTCCTCCCTTCTTGTGAGGCAAGAGCCTCCATGATTGGTCCACGCTGGTGTCCCGCCACACGCATTCCCCCCACGCGATTAACCTAAGAAATCTCCCAATTCTTAGGGTGTGTTCCACGAAATCTGAAATGACGGCACGCATTTGTCAGCTGCAGCGAAAATTTTTAAGATAATTTTGATTTTCGTCAAAAATCAAAATGAAACAAATGTCAGCTTATCTATATAAACAAATGTAAATATTCTCTATATTGAAATCTAATTTAATCAATTGTTTGATTAATTTAAACAATCTCTTGATTTAATTGTTATAATATAGGCCATAGGTAGGGATATAAGATAACTTATGAGTCAAACCAAAATCAAACCAAACTTTGATCAAACGAAGATTTAAAAAGACTTTGGCTGCAGCCATAATTAAGAGCATTGGAACCAATGAACTTACGAAAAATTGAGAATAATTAATTTCCCTCATTTAAAACAGATATAAAAATGCTAAAATAATTATCTGTAATAATTTTTTTACAAATTTATTTCCGCAGGAATGTTTACAAAAGATATTTATTCTAAAAGAAGGCCTTGACACAACTCGTCCTAGTTTGTTGACATCATGTGACCATTCAAAAT
>SEYY01005820.1:30000-45623 GCA_009176605.1 Armadillidium nasatum | reverse complement strand
CCTGCGGCAGATAGCACGAGAACAAGCAGAGTTAAACCAAGTTTGTTAGGTTTAGTAGAAGGGAAAGAATATGGAATGTATGCCTCCATGCCAGAGAGAATCACCTCAGTAATGCGTTCTGCACACTCCGAGGGACCCCTCCCACGGAAGCAATAATCATTCCACGGGAAATCAAAGAAGTACGACCGCAAGTCCGACCAGCTTGCAGCACCGAAGTGCCACAAGCGTTTCCTTTCCGTAGAAGGGGGTCTTTCCTGCGGAAGACTTGAAGAGATAGAAGAGGATACAGAGATAAGAAGATGATCGGAGGAACCCAGAGGAGGAAAAGTTTAACAGTATAAGGAGAAGGATTAGAAGTTAGGAAAAGGTCTAGAACGTTGGGTTCATCTCCAAGACGATCAGGGATACGAGTAGGGAGCTGCACCAACTGCTCAAGGTCGTTTTGGATAGCGAAAAGGAAGGCACGTTCACCAGCTGTATCATGAGAACTAGAAGAAAGCCATTGGCGGTGGTGAACATTGAAATCACCTAATATGATGATTTCAGAGAAAGGAGAAGAAGAGAGAATGTGCTCTATTTTGGAGTTTAAATAGTCGAAGAATTTTAGGCATAGTCAGTAGAATTAGGAGATAAATAAACTGAACAAATGAATTTAGTCGTAGAGTGGCAAGAGAGCCTAAGCCATAAGGTGGAAAATTCGGAAGACTCCAAATTAGAGACACGAGAACAAACGACATCGTTGCGCACATATGCACAACAACCGCCTTTGGCTGAAAATTGAGGATAGAGACAGTAGGAGGAAACAGATGGTTTGCTGAACTAAACCTGGTTCGGTAAGAATAATCTAAAGAAAGAGGTAGTCACAGTGAATTAGAGCAACGCGAAGTTGCAGAATAAAAAAATAGATCATAATTATATATATATATATATATATATATATATATATATATATATATATAAAAAATCCTCTCTGGGGTCGAACCACCGCCTGTTGCGACTGAGAACGACAAAGACTCGATGATCTACCTCTGAGCTATCCACGATCCCAAATAAGATCGTTTCAAGAACAGTTTTTAAGCATACGAGCTCCCGTCAAGGATCAGGTTTTCACCCTGTTGTTCCCTCTATCGTTCCTTTTTAAGATATTATTTAATTACAATGCTTTAAAACGCAGCAGTTAAAAGGTATGAAGTAAATAGAACATTATGGGAAGATAAAGAAATCTTTCCTCATCGACCCCAGATGAGGAAAGATTTCTTAATCTTCCCATAATGTTCTATTTACCTCATACCAATTTACTGCTGCGTTTATAAGCATTGTAATTGATATATATATATATATATATATATATATATATATATATATATATATATATATATATATATATATATATATATATATATATATATAATTAAAAATATATAAATAAATAAATTCGAATAAATGATGAATAAACATTGTTGTTCTTAAAGAAAATTCTTCAAACTCACGCAACTTATATTTCATCCCGGAATTGTGAAAAATCTATTAAAACTCTAAAAACTCTTTTCTCCGTAGAAAATGTGATAATCTTTCTGGTTCCTCTTCTTCACGTTCTTTCTGGCATTTTGCAGAAAATGTCAACTCTAACTTTCCTTCTTCCTTTTTCCCTTCTTTAGTATCATCCGACAACACAACTGCTGTTTTACCTTCTTCTAAAGCTGAACTCTTCGCTCAAACTTTTGCCTCTAATTCAACCTTAGACGATTCCGGAACTATACCTTTTCCTTCAACCCCCTCCAACTCATTTATGAATAAAATTAGAATTTCTTATAAAGATGTCACTTCTACTCTCTTTGAGTTTAATACTATGAAGGCGTAAGGTCCCAATGGTATTCCTCCTGTGGTTCTCAAAACTTGTGCTTCAGAGCTTGCACCCTGCTTTAGTAAACTATTTCGTCTTAGCTACTTCAACCATCCCTTCTTGCTGGAAACGTGTGCTCAATCAGCCTGTGCCGAAGAAGGAGAACCCATCTGAACCCTCCAACTGCAGTCCCATTTCTTTGACCTCCGTTCTTTCTAAAGTTTTCGAATCTATCCTTAACAGGAAGATTTGGAAACATCTCAATTCTTATAATCTTACTTCTGATCGCTAGTATAGCTTTATTAAGAAACGGTCTACTGGTGATCTTCTTTCCTTTCTCTCTGACTTTTGGTCCTCCGCTCTTCGGCATTTCGATGAATCCTTTGCTGTCGCGCTGGATATATCGAAAGCCTTCGATAGAGTCTTCCACAAAGCTTTGATTTTTAAATTTCCCTCTTTCGAAATCTATCCTTCTCTCTGTGATCTCTCAAACTTCCTTTGTGGTGATTCTATAGCAGCTGTTGTAGACAGCCACCGATCTTCCTTTATATCTATTAATAGTGGTATTCCTCAGGATTCTGTCCTATAACCAACACTTATTTACTTTTTATTATTGACTTTCTCACTATTACCTCATCTTCTATCCACTTGTAAGCTGATGACTCCTTTCAGTTTGGAAGACGTCCCATCCAACAGCAATTGATAGTCTCGAGAAGGGTAGCCTTGGAGCAACTAACCTCTGATCTTTCACGTATTTCAAGTTGGGGCAGAGAAAACATGGTCGTTTTCAATGCCTCAAAAACTCAGTTCCTCCATCTCTCCACTCGACCGAATCTTCCCACAACTATGATGTCTTCTTCGAAAATCACAACTCAAACCTTCATCTGTTCTTAATATACTCGGTGTATCCTTTTTTCGTGATTTTTCTTGGAAAGATCGCATTACTTCACTTTGGAAGCAAGCTTCTAAGAGGTTGGGTGTTCTGAGGTGCTTTCAGAATTATTTCAGGCCACCACAGTCGTTTTCTCTCTATATTGGTGCTGTTCGCCCCTGTATGGAGTGTGCTTCACATATCTGCCGTGTTCCCACTCATACAGCTCTCCTTATGAAGGTGGAGTCTAGGGCTTCTCGTCTCATCAACTCTCCTGCTCTTACTAACTCTCTCCAATTTCTCCAAACAGCAATTGCGTTACTCTCTTTAATATCACTATTACAATGGACACTGATCTTCTAAACTCTCTCGTCTAATATCACCTCCATTGAGAAGAGCTCGTGGACACACCAAGATAGGATTTTACCCAACTCCGATGGAATTTGGTAGGTTTCCGGCCTTTGCTCACCGAATAATATATATATATATATATATATATATATATATATATATATATATATATATATATATATATATATATATATATATATATATATATATATATACAGGTATATGAACATATAACCTTTATACATCTGCATCCGTATCCTTGGATGTGAAAAAATAAACATCAGCATTCACCGCATCCGCGGATATTAAAATTTTTACATATATATACTTCTTTTTTTAAAGAAAACGTTTTTTGTATATTTGGGTAACTATTTAAAATGACACTATATATCAGTTCTCCACCGAGACACGGAGTGAACATCTTCATGGAAGCGTACTCGATGGAGAGGGTTTCTTCTGGAAAGTGTACTCTTGAGAATAGGAACCACTGGATGTAGAGTCGTCGTAGTAGTAGGAACATCAGGTGCATCAGAGGTAGGAACATCAGGTACATCGATAGCTTCTACTGTTACCGGAAAATGCGGGACAAAAGTATCTGCTACGATGTTTTCTTCCTTTTGTTGATGTGATGTATTGGAGGACGATTACTCTTTGTTTGCAGAAAGGAGCGGTTTGAGAAATTAGGAAGAGTCACTTTCGAAGTTAGTTGTTATATGTGCATTCTTTGTAGGTCGTTTTCGTAGGTTGGTTTTTTTGTAGGTTAATTATAACTTCTTTGCAGCAGAAATCCAAAGGGACAAATTGACCGTAAAGCATCCGGTGTAGAATTGCTCCAAAAGACGTCTAGCTGCTGTCCGTTACTTTTTAAGTTGAGTTGAATTGAGCCAGAAGAATTTGGTAAATGAAGTTAGGCTTCTTGAGGAGGAACATTTTAATGGAAATACGTGGTTCTTGTGGTAATTATTCTTGTTGTAAGGACAAGAATCCACGTTTGAATGGAGGTTACAGAGAAGGTGGGCGGCTCCATTCATTCTTGCAGCAGAGATGACTGTTGTTCTTGAGGTAGCTGGTGGTAGTGAGAAGCCATGAAGACGGGCAGCGTAGTCCTTGTGAGACATCCATAAAGTCCCGATGTTGAACGGGAGTTGGGCTGGTAGGCCCAACTTGTGGTTCAGAAGTTCGGCTGGTAGGCCGAACTTTTGGACGAATCGCTGGGTCAGTAGTTGGGCTGGTAGGCCCAACTTGTACATGGCCACCCAGTTCACAGTCAGCTGCCTCAGTTGTACATAGCCGCTTTGAGGAAAGGGCAAGGGAGGTAGCAGCTTCTTCTTGGGTGTTCGGGGTCCATTGTTCAGTTGTCCAGAAAATCTGGACACACTCGCAGATTCACCAATTTACAGAAGATCCTTCGTGAATGCCGCCTTGTAGGGATGTCGGCTGGTAGAAAGCGGCTGGGAGCCTCGACTTCACTCTGGGGTCACCAATTATATAGTGACCTAATTATCTCTGTTGTGACCAAGGTATGGTCCAGGAGGTCATTACACTTTGTTGTAGCGAAGGGGGATAGATCATGAGGCTGGGTGTTTTTAAATTTCCCCTTGTGGAATGCCGACTGGTAGTCGTGTGGTAGCCACCACTTCTCTTCAGGCCTGTGGAACGTCTGTAGCCTCAGATGGAAGGCTACTTCAAAGGAGGAACCACAGTCGAGGGCAAATGGGCTGCCAAACTGGGTTTCCTTTTTGGTAGCAGAGGCGTTGGAACCTCTTCTTGTAGGAGCAGCTTCTTTTAGGGCTTCTGCTTGGGACTGCTTCCTTTAGGGCTTCTGCTTGGGACAGCTTCTTTTGGGCTTCTGCTTGGGACGTCTTCTTCTTATGGCAGTTCGGCTGTAGTAGCGGTTTCTTCTTCTGCTGCCTGGATAAAGTGAAAGGTGACTACTTTTCTATACCTTCTGGATATTATCTCAATAGTGAGAAGGTGTAAGGAAAAATAGTTAGTTTTCCACTTTATTTATTTTATTCCCAAATTTTAACAAAAATGGTTAACAACGTTACTATTTTTAAAGTTTCATAAATTCATAATGAAATAACATATAAAATTTTTTTTTAAAGTTGTAAATATTGTTTTATAATAAATTTAAATATTATATTTTAAAATACATTATAATTAAAATTTCTAACATAAACATTTTTATTGGAAATATAATATAATATAATATGTAAAAGAAATATATTTTTATATTTTATAATAGTTTCTCATAATGGTTTTACCTTAATTCAAATTTAGCGGTAAAATAGTTTTGGCGGGAGAATTAGGTCTTAAAGAGTGCTAGAGTGAATTAATATTTTGTTATGTTAATATTTTACAATTTACACTATATTTTATATGTTTTATTTTTTTAATTAATAGTTTATATTTTTATATATTTATTATAATTACTTTTATCACAAAAAGAACTTGGTATTTATTTATTTACAAGATTTTAACTGTTTTTTCTTATTTAAAATAATATGAATACAATTCACTAGTTAACGCTTTAAAATACTTTCTTTTTTAAAGAAAACGTTTTTTATATATTTGGGTAACTATTTAAAATGACACTATATGTCCACATGCAGCACGCACCCATGTATAGAAAAATCAGTGAACACAAACTTTCATTAACACATATACTTACAATTAAACATACTCACGCATAAATATATTCAATCACATTTAAATTAATACGTAGATGTACATATCCATATGTACACACACACTTACACAGACGCATGCATACATATTATCACAGTTAAAAATATGCATGTATAGACTGAGGCATTCATATGAGAAAACATATACATGTACTTATTTACCAATTCTTAAACATTACGATGCTTTTCCTTCTCTCTCTCTCTCTCTCTCTCTCTCTCTCTCTCTCTCTCTCTCTCTCTCTCTCTCTCTCTCTCTCTCTCTCTCTCTCTCTCTCTTCTCTCGTTCTCTTTTCTACTTATCTTCTCTCTCTATCGTTTTTCTTACTATCTCCTCTCACACTTTCTGTCTCTCTCTCCAACCTTGTAGCCTTATTCTGTCATCTGTTGGAGTCGTTTCATTAAAAATTTTCGAAGTGCAATTTTTCACTGAACAATACCTTCATCAAAGTAATTTCTAAGTTTCAAATCATTCCTCCCAACAATGAAGTCCTCGCTCAGTCTCTCCCATTTTGAATTTATCTACCTTTTACTTATACTCAAATCAATTTATTTTTATTCTTTCATATTTCTTTATCTCATGTTCCTATTTCACAGATGCTGTGTAATATTTACGACGACTAAGCTCTTTATCATTCTCACATATCACATATTTTTCTTTTATCTGATCAATTAGCGAAACAGAGAGAAGGGGAATCATTTCAATAAGCCGTGCGTTTACACCACGATTGTTCAAAATCATCCATCATAAACAGGTACGTACGTAAGCTTATGGATGGGAGTTACAAATTTGTACTCTAAACTCTGTGACACCATACAATATCTATCATCATTTTTTCTACAAAGTGAGTTCTTGTTGTCTTCTTGAATTTTCACCACGTGGTTCATTATTTCTATACTGATTTTTCTTCACCGATTTTTCGACCCAGTCTTGAAATTTTAAACTCACACCTTTTTCACACGAGCCTTCCAGTTCTTTCTTCATTTATGACGCTATTTTCACGTGATATTATATTCTTTAACATTGGTTATGACCTAAATCTTCAACTATATTCAACATTACGAGTAACATCACATGAATTATTATCATATGTTTGTAAATTAAAATTATTGTATTTCATAAACAAGACAGATGTGTATACATACTCCGTGAGTATGTATACACATTATACACAATCTCATGCATATACATGAAACTCCATGCATATTTTTTCACACATCCTATTATATTCATATACTCAAAGATTTGAAACTGATTTGTACTTGTTATGTCGGTCTATGACTTCATGTTCCTCATACTTCATGGTACTATAAATAATCATGTTTTCACAACACATATGCACAGTATTTAAAATAACATAATAAACATTTCCTTACAGTACATGCATTCAATTTTCCCGAATATGAATTAGTGACTGTCACGGGAGGGAAAAATAAACATTTAGTGTGCCTGAAAAGAATTTAGGATGATGCGAAAACGCTAGGGGCTGGTACAAAAATCTACTTGTGGGGATAAGAGCTCTTTGTAGATGAGGTAGTTACGAGGAAGTTCCGAGAGCTTGATCTGCCAGCATGATTTCCCAAGTAGATTATTTTACCAGCCATATAGCGTATACGTATCATCCCATTCTTTTGCACTTACCCCATTTAGACTCCCTGTTCCTTCCCTCACAGAGTCACGTTTAAAAACCTCTGATCTTGAATGGGTTAATATTGAACCACTTTCGTATGATTTGGTGATAATGACTTCCTAAGTTAAAGTTTTACCTATTTTTCTTTGAACATGTTTAATAAACTTCTGAAAGACAAATCGATGATGATATCCACGTACATGTCTGAGTCCTTCGAGTGAAAATATACATGAATATTTTACCTTTATATTGAAATAATCTCTCAAAGAGAAATGTTTGCTCTGGTTTATGGGATAAAGTATGGTGAATAACAAATCTGAGATAATGCTCATGATACTTTTGTGAAGAAAGATGAGAAAATTTAAATTCAGCAATATTTTTCACTGTCTGAAAGAAAAAATAAACGATAAAATCATGTAGTCAGAAATTGTAAGAAACTACGTGGTCAAGAGAAAACCAAGATGAATGAGGGATAACGTCATAATGTCATAATGCCCCAGTGCCATAACTCACAGAATTGTTTAGGTGTGTGCGTATACACCTACACATGAGTGTCTGTGCATGCGTGTGTATGTATAGATGTGTATATGTACGTATGCTAGTGCATTCTGTTTGATGATAGATTATATGACTTACATGTCTTAGTGGAAAACATTGGAAAATTAAATATTTCAGAAAAAGTAATAAAATATAAAGAATTTCTGAGTTACAAAATGATCCTTATTAGAAAGAATGAAAATAAAATTTAAAAGTTAAAATCATGTGGTCAGAAATTATGTGTGAAACTACGTGGTCAAGAGAAAACCAAGATGAATGAGGGATAACGTCATGTAATAATGCCCCAGTGACATAACTCACAGAATTGTTTAGGTGTGTGCGCATACACTTACATGAGTGTCTGTGCATGCGTGTGTATGTATAGATGTGTGTGTGTACGTTTGCTAATGCATTCTGTTTGATGAGAGATTATATTTTGTGGAAAACATTGGAAAATTAAATTTTTCAGAAAAAGTAATAAAATATAAAGAATTTCTGAGAAACAAAATGATCCTTATTAGAAAGAATGAAA
Source organism: Armadillidium nasatum (assembly GCA_009176605.1). NCBI lineage: Eukaryota > Metazoa > Arthropoda > Malacostraca > Isopoda > Armadillidiidae > Armadillidium > Armadillidium nasatum. The sequence goes on along the minus strand of SEYY01005820.1, from coordinate 37,171 downwards.
ATAAAATTTAAAAGTTATAGCTTGAAAGAAATACTGAAAATGGATTATGAAATAGTGTTAAAAAAATTATGAAAGTTAAATTTACAGATTTATAATTTCGTGACTTAATGAGTCGGGGAATTGGAAAATTAATTTAGAGTAAAATAAGATTATTACAAAAGAAATCTATTATTAATAAAAAGATAAAAGAGGCTACAAAAGAATACAGAGTGGAATTCACGGAATTGCTTATTTACGATTAATGACGTTGCTCAGTTAAGAAAATAAATAGATTCATGTTTTGAAATTCATCGTTATGACTTTAAAATGAAATGTTGTCTAGGTTCAGAAAATGGTATGAATATATGACCTGATATTGCATTTATAGAAAATTAGATACTAAGAACATGTAATTAAAATGTGTTATAGGTGGATAGTTGTTTGTAATAGAGTATATGAAACATTAGCTTCTGCGTTAGTAAAGATGTGATGATTTTAAAGTGGGTATCATATTCTCAAAACTTGATTTTATATATAATACCATGAAGTATGAGAAATGTGAAAATCGTAGAATGGCATCAGAAGCAGAAATCAAGTTCAAATACACTGATTATGTATATAATGGGATATGAGAAAATATATACATTTAGTTTTAGAAATATACAATTGATTATACCTTCATGTCATTCCTGTTTCGAAATTTCTCACGGGGTTTGTATATACATCTGCCTTATTGTGAAATAACATAATTTTAAGTTACAAATATAAGACAATAGTTCAGGTGATGTTATCCATGATGATGAAAATAGTTGATGATTTAGGTCATGGCCCGTACTGATGAATATCACGTGTTGATGACGTCATAAATAAAAAAAATGGAATGCTCGTGTGAAGGGGGAATGAGTTGAAAATTTGAAGATTGAGTCGAAAAATGGGTAATAAAAAATCTATATAGAGATGAAAATCCACGTGGTGAAAATTAAAGACAACGAGAACCACGTTGCTGAAAAAAAACGATGATGGGTAATGGTTTATCTCACAGGGTTTAGAGTACAAACTTGAAAGACTCTCCCATATGCTTAATTACGTACGTATATACCATGGATAATTTTTGTACAGTCATGGAGTAAACACAAGGCTTATACAACTGATACACTTCTTACTCTTTCACTAATCGATCAGATGAAAGAAAAATATGATATATGATAATGATAAAGAGCAATGTCGTCGTAAATATTTTACAGTTGCTACGAACGAGGGATATGAAGTAGTAAAATTAATTGAGTATAAATAAAAGGTAGGTAAATTCAAAAGGGGAAAGATTGAGACAGAACTTCATTGGAGGGAGGAATGATTTGAAACTTAAAAAATTGCTCTGGTGAAGGTACTGTTCAATGGAAAATAGTATTTCGAATAAGTTTAATGACATGATTTTAACAGAAGACAGAATAAGCCTACAAAAGAGAGAGAGAGAGAAGGAGAAAAGAGAACGAGAGAAGAGAAGGAGAGTGAGAAGAAAAAGCATCATAATGTTTAAGAATTGAGAAACAAGTACGTGTATATGTTTGTTCACGTGAACGATTGAGTTTATACATGTGTGTGCCACTGCGATTATTTGCATGCATGCGTGTGTGAAAGTGTGTGTGTGCGCGCATGTGGATATATTCATCTACGTATGAATTTAAATGTGCGTGAATATGTTTATGCGAGTATATTTAATTGTATGTATGTGTATTTATGGAAGTTTGTGGATCTGTTGATGTTGCTGTACATGCTTGGATATAAAAACTCCTATAAGATTGTTTGTACGTATGTTTTCATGTTTGTTTATGTAACCCTATATGTATCTGTATTTGGCAATGATGTGTGTAGGTATGTATGAGTGTATACCAGTATGCACGTATGTTTGTTTTCATGCATCAGTACATGAAATAAACAAAATTAAATAAAAAAAATTTTTTTACCGGAAATTTGTTTCAAAAATTAATTTTTTTTTTATTTTTTAATTTTTTAAAATTTTTAGTTTTCTAGTTGATAGTTGTTTATTTTTATTATTTTTAATTTACTTTTTTACTTTTTATTTTTTTTCTTTTATTTTTAATATAAAATTTTTGGTAAGACTTTTAGTTGAAAATAATTTATTATTAATAAGGGCGAAAATAAATTTTCGAACTCATAGCATGAAAGAAATATAAAGAATGTAATAGGAGCTAAGCTTAAAATAATTTTAAAATCATCGTTTGAAAAGTAAAATTGAAAATGTAAAGTGAAACAAATTTAAAATAATTTTAAAGTCATAGTTTGAAGAAAACACGATGAATATCCAAGAACATATATATGGCATCGTGTAGCCATTAAAAAAAATAGAGCCAAGTGGTGGAAATTTAATAATAAGTATTGATGTAAAAAATCGTATATGGAGATTGATGTATAATATAAATTTTTTTTAAAATTATAAATAGAGTAATAGAATGAAGTCATAAATATAAAATAGTTTTTTAGATATTGTAAGCACATGGTTATATTATTCTGAAAATATAATGAATCAAGTCACAAACAGGAAATATTAAGATTTGAATCTGGTTGGCTACGAAAGAAACATCAGCCACGGGGTTATGACGTCATTGTCACAAGGTTATCTTGTACTTATTTTCAACAAATATAACAGTATTTTAGAAGCGTTATAAATGTGAAAAATAATGGAGTTCAATAATAACCTCACTTGGTTAAAAAAATTAATAGTTCCATGATTTGAAATTCAGGTCATGAACTGAAAAATAATGGAGTTTCATAATGGCATCACTTAGTAAAGGTAAAAGTAATTCCGAGAATCAGGCCAGGACTTGAAACTAAAACATTCAAAGAAAATGAATGACATCACAATATAGATATATTTCATTCGAATATGAAAATATGATGTTAGCTATTAACACGAGTACATACACAATGTTGCCAGATTTCACAAAAAAGTGGCTAAATGTTAATATTCAGAAATGTTTCTAAACAGCAAATGAACGTGTGTGTGTGTGCATGAGTTCGTGTTCGCTCAATTCTTAATACAGCGATCGCGTTATTTTCGCGAAATCGCCGCACTAGTTCCGATTCTGAAGGGTTCTTCGCGTGGGTGCACTGGATATCATACGGATTGTTAATTTTTTAACCCTTACTCCTATTTTCATGACGTCTTGAGTATATTTATGACGTTATACTAACACGATAAAAGAATTTATTTGATGACAGTGTTTGTTATGTAAAAATATTACTTAATAACAGTTATTACATAATCATTATGTAAAATTTTTATGTAACATTGGTTGATGTAACGATGACGTAAATTTGATTTTATATTCAGCAAAATAATAAATTATTCCAAGAAAAAATGAGAAGAATGTGAAGTAAAAAGTTGTGAATAAATATAAAAACTTATACTTTCTAAGAAATGATCCAGTTTGAGTTCGTATATTGGTTTAGGAATATTGGAAGTTTGATTGTAACTCAATAAATGGCGCTGTGGTGAAGAAAAATATGGCAGTAAATTTTCCAAATGATGCTAAGGTGGAGTCAAGAGTAATTCGTCGAAGCCCAAGTGTAAAAAATTAAAATGATGGGAATGAAACTCACGTGGTGACAAATTTAAGATGTTATAAGATGAAACCAACGTGGACAGAAATTCAAAATATCCCCGAAACTCATGTTTTTAAAAATCCACGATGGTGGCATAACCCAGGTGGATAGAAATCCAAGATAGGGATGGATGACATCATAATATTGCAATGACCCACTACCACGACGTCATATTGTCAAGTGCATGTGATGTCATCAGCGATGACACCTTGCAATATTGTAATGAGGGTCTTGCAATTGGGCCTTGCCTTCAGCGACAGCTATCGCTGACACTGGCACATCCTTTGTACCAAGGGCCATAATATATATAAGGTGGCACGTGCTAGAAAAAGCTAGAGAAGGCTAGAAAAAGCTAAAATAGATCAGGAAGAGCGTGGCATCCGAAAGAGGAGACCAAATCGGAGAGGTGGCATGTACTTTACGTCACGTGTCACTTTCACATTCGCGCGCATCCTCGTACTGATATCCCATTCGTAGGGGAACCCCCGCGGGTACGACTATGAGGATCATTGACTCCGGATTCATATTCCCATGATGCTTATCATGACGTCATAATAATACGATAAAGGAATGTATTTGGTTTCAGTGATTGTTATGTAAAAAAATTACATTACAACTTTGATTTATAATCTTTATATAAAAATGGATGATACTAGGGATGGAGCGATACCAAAATTTTTACCGATACCGATACCGATACCGATACCTAAAAATTACCAGATACCGATACCGATACCGATACTGGTATCGGTATCGGAAAATATGCCGATACTACTACCGATACCGATACCGATACCGATACTTTACTCTTATCCAAAAAATTTGCCGATACCGATACCGATACTGAAAAGGTCGATACCGATACCGATACCGATACCGGTATCGGAAAATATGCCGATACTTGCCGATACCGATACCGATACCGATACTTCACTCCATCCCTAGATGATACCAAAGATGAGTAGGGTGATTACATAATCAACAAAGTGAAAAGTTATTCAAATTACATAAAGTATTTGAGAGAAGAGAAATTAAAAAATTTGTGCATAAATAGAACAAATTGTGCTTTCCACGGAATGATCTGGTTTGTTGTGATGGTAACGTGATGAACTTCAAATCCGAGGGTGATGTTTCGAATCTTGGTCTAGCGAAAGTTTTAAGGGTTCGTATTCTGTTTTGGAGATATCAGAAGTTCAATTATCACTCAATAGTCGGCGGTTCGATGTAGATAAAAATAGACGGAAATTTTCAGTATGATGCTATGGTGGAATCAAGAGAAATTCTAGAAAATCCACTTGGTTAGAAATTCTAGATGGCGGAGATGAAAATAACGTGGATAGAAATTTAAGATAGAGGAGAAACCTACGTGAACAGAATTTTAAGATGACGGAGAAATACATGTGAACAGAAAGACAAAATGGCGAACAGCTGATATCATAGCGTCATGATGACTCATACCATGAGGTAACAGGGTCAGGTGTGTGTGACATCATAATCGAGGGTGCCTTACACTCGGTATCAGCTGTTGCTGACACTGGCACTCCAGTCGTTCAGAGGGACATGATCCAATGAACTTGGCACGCGCTAGGAAAAGTTAAAAAAAAACGTGAAAAAGCAAGAAAAAGTCTAAAAATAACTCAAGAAAGATTGTGAAACAGGAATGAAAGTGACAAAGACAAGTATTGTGCGTACTTGACGGACATGCTGCGAGAAAAAAGTTCAAAAGATATGAAGTTTAAAAAATTAAAGTCGTTAATTAGGTTCCAAACTAAACAGTTTAAAGGAAGTATATTTCATTAGAGGATTTTCCGAATTAGTTAGCAGATTATCCTGATTAAGCGAATTAAAAACTCTTACAAAAGAGAGAGAAGGAGGGACATGATCCAATGAACTTGGACGCGCTAGGAAAAGTTTAAAAAAACGTGAAAAAGCAAGAAAAAGTCTAAAAATAACTCAAGAAAGATTGTGAAACAGGAATGAAAGTGACAAAGACAAGTATTGTACGTGCTTGACGGATATGCTGCGAGAAAAAAGTTCAAAAGATATGAAGTTTAAAAAATTAAAGTCGTTAATTAGGTTCCAAACTAAACAGTTTAAAGGAAGTATATTTCATTAGAGGATTTTCCGAATTAGTTAGCAGATTATCCTGATTAAGCGAATTAAAAACTCTCACAAAAGAGAGAGAAGGATGAGGGGAAGTTTCCACCTTTTCCCCCTCATTTTGTATCAAAAATGGCTTAGGAAAGAAAGTGAGGTTGGCACAGGCATTGGCTCTGTCTGCTAAGTCGAGCCTTACTTATATATATATATATATATATATATATATATATATATATATATATATATATATATATATATATATATATATATATATATATATATATATATATATATATATATATATATATATGAAAGTTAAATTTAAATTGGAAAAATTTGATAGAGAGTATGATTGGGGGATGGGAGGATGAGTTGGGCAGGTTAGGGTGAGGATGGTAGAAATGTATTGGGACGGGGAGGGGGAGAGTTAAAAGTAAAATAAAGGAAAGTGAATGGTGGTGGAAGTAGGTGAAAATTGCAGTAAAAGAAAAGAAGGATGCTTTTGTAAAATATCTGGGTACAACATGATTGGAAAATTGGGAGGTTTACAAGAATAAGGGTAGGATAGTCAAGAGGGAAGTAAAAAGAATAAGGAAAGAGTGGATGAGAACTGGTGCAATAAGATAATAGAAGGATTTAGAGAAAGGAGTAAGATGTTTTGGAAGGAAGTGAATAAAGCACGAAATAAGGTAGGGTTAATGAGAGGAGGGATACAGGGAAAAGACGATGAAATAATACAGGTAGAAGGTGAAGTTGGAGCAAGATGGAGGGAATACTTTAATAGGCTGCTAAATGTGAGTTGAGGCTAAGAGTGAAGATTAAGTGACGAAGGAGGAAAGAGAAGGAATGGTAAGAGAAGTTGAAGAGGGTGAGATTTCGTAGAAGAAATACGTAAAGAATCAAGGAATGTAAAGATGATAAATCGTCTGGTTTGGATGAGATAAGTGGAGAGAAGTTGTTGGAAGGGTGTGTGTGTAATAAAAAAAGTTGACAAGATTATTGAATTTATGTTGGGTATTGAGAAAGGTGCCTCAAGATTGGCAAGATGCTTGTATGGTTCCTTTATATAAAGGAAATGATGATAAACCTGAGTGTGGGAGTTATAGGAGGATTAGTTTGCTGAGCGTAATGGGGAAAGTATATGGCAGAATATTAATGGAAAAGATAGGGAGGAATAGGATGATAGGTGAGGAACAAGGGAGATTTAGGGAAGGCATGGGGTGTACGGATCAGGTTTTCACTTTAAGAATGATCGAAGAGAAAAGTACAGATAAAAGGAAAGATTTGTATTGGTATTTTATGGATCTGGAAAAACCTTAAGATAGGGTGGATAGGTGTCAACTGTGGGACGTTCTGAGTGAGTATGAAATGAAGGGGAAGGTTTTTTTTTTTTTTTCTTTTTCTTTTTATAAAAAGTTCACATCTCACGGGCATACCTAGGATCCCGAAGTGGGATCGAACCTGCGCC
>SEYY01005820.1:5000-25000 GCA_009176605.1 Armadillidium nasatum | reverse complement strand
TATCGCCCCTCCATGAAAAGACTCTGTCCGTGAGTGATGGTAATATATATATATATATATATATATATATATATATATATATATATATATATATATATATATATATATATATATATATATATATATATATATATATATATATATATATATATATATATTATATATATATATATATATATATATATTTTTTTTAAAAATTTTTAAAATAAATTTTTTTAATAAAGTTTGATTATAAATCAAATTTAAAAATAAAAATAAAAAAAAATAAAAAATAAAAAATAAAATTGTACCTAAAACTTTTTTGGCTACTTGTTTTTTGGACTCTTTCTCCAGTCACTCCTTAAAATTAACAACTGCAAAGCTAGCAGAATTTTCATGTTTTCTGCTAAAAGCACATAAAAGCAGACCACCTTTTTATATCTTTGGAGCAAGGACTAAATCTTATGCTCTGCCATTTTTGGCAATTGGACATTAATCTAATAGACAAACAACTACAGTGGCCACTGAAAAATAAAAATAATTTATACTTTTATTAATTTTTTCTATATTTTTTTTTCTTGAGTAACAAGCCTCCAGCAGATTAACAAAGAAAAAGAGGCAACTCTTGTCCAAGAAGACAACCAACAACAGCAAATAATTTGGTGGATCAAATACTCACAAAAAGAGGGTATGTATACATTCTTATAAATTTACTGAAAATTTTAAATTCTACCCTTTATAAATTTTACTAAAAATATTTGGAGTTAAAGAGAAAGGAGGTCCCATTATATAATTTGTTATTTTACCATTAAAACTATATAAAAAAATTTGATTTTAAAATCAAATTTTATTTTGAGTCAAGTCAAAAAACTAGTCTATAATATCCTTTTTCAGACTTGGCTCAACTATTTTATATGGTAGAATAGAAATACAGAAAAGGAAGAACTTTCAGCAGTAGAAGAGGAAAAATACTCCCAATAATTTCCCCTATTTTTTTTACTTTAGCAATGTATAAATTACCCTTTTTTTTAATAAAGTTTTTTTTTTTTTGTTCATTTTTTTTAAAGTAAAGAAGAAAAAATAGCTTGAGTATTAAATCCTTCTACTTTTTCTTCTATTAAGATAACATTTTTCTGGATAGCTCCCTTTCGCGCTCACCTTCTTCTACACGGAGTAAGCTCTCCTTCACACACATAAAACATTAATACTGACACACCTTCTTAAAAAAAAAAACAATCAATAATGATGTCAACAACAGTAGCCTCGAAGAAGCACCGGGTCGGCTTCTTAAAATAGGCCCTCATCCATCCCTAACCCCTTCACCACTTGGGAGTTGATGGTCTCCGGTGATGAGGTTGGTTCCACCAGGACTCTCTCTCCTGATGCACAGTCTATTTTTTTCATTAATTTTTGCAACATTAGCGGTCTACACTCCAATTTCCACTTTGTTGAAGCATCACCTCTTGTTCTTGACCGAATCTCAGATGTTTGGCGTTCTGATAGCAAACCTTATTCTGTTTCCTCCTACTGTTTCTATCCTCAATTTTAATCCAAAGGCGGTTGTTGTGCATACATACGCAACGATATCATTTGCTCTCGTGTCTCTAATTTGGAGTCTAAAATCATTAGTTGTGCATACATACGCAACGATATCATTTGCTCTCGTGTCTCTAATTTGGAGTCTTCCGAATTTTCCACCTTATAGCTCAAGCTCTCTTGCCATTCTACGACTAAATTCATTTGTTCTGTTTATTTATCTCCTAATTCTACTGACTATCCTAAATTATTCGACTATTTAAACTTTAAAATGGAGCACATTCTCTCTTCTTCTCCTTTCTCTGAAATCATCATATTGGGTGATTTCAATTTTCACCACCTCCAATGGCTTTCATGTAGTTCTCATGATACAGTTGGTGAACGTGCCTTCCATTTCACTATCCAAAAAGACCTTGATCAGTTAGTACAGCTCTCTACTCGTATCTCTGATCGTCTTGGAGATGAACTCAACATTCTAGACCTTTTTCTAACTTCTATTCCTTCTCCTAAAGCTGTCCAACTCTTTCCTCCTCTGGGTTTCTCCGATCACCTTCTTATCTCTGTATCCTTTCTATCTTTTCAAGTCTTCAAGTCTTCCTTTCTATTGAAAAGAAACGTTTGTGGCATTTCGGTACCGCAAGCTGGTTGGACTTGCGGTCGCATTTTTTGATTTCCTATGGAATGATTACACTGGTCAACACGATTTTTCTGGCAAAAGGTTTTAAAACAGATTCTTACTAAATTTTGGCTCCTGATTACGAGTTTGAACTCAGTTTTTGTCTTATGTCATTTTTCAGTTTTTGATGAAAATTACTTATCACCTTATATATATGGAAGGTTTCACGATAAAAACACATGATATTTAGTACTACATTTTTTTTCTTAATCAAGTAAAAACAAAGATTACAAAGTTCATGTACAGCAAATCAGATATATTGACAGAATTAAAATAGAAAATAGAAAAATACATATGTATATAGTGCACAGATCATTGGCAAATGGCAGTTATCTGAACTTTCTTTTCTTGGCTGATCTCTGATGTACAGCTTCTGGATTGTCTCTCATCAAGCTCCAGCAATAATCCGCCATCATATGCGAGTCCCAGCGGCCTTGATAACGCTCTTCCATTGTTTTAATGTCCTGATGAAAACGCTCCCCTTGTTCATCGCTCACATCCCCAAGGTTCTCCGGAAAATTGTCCAAATGGCTGTGTAAATAATGAATCTTGATACTCATTCTACATCCAAGGTCTCGCAGGCTCATTAGTAGCTCTTCCATAATCTCTTCATAGTTGTCTGCTCTTATCCCTAGAAAACTTAACACCACATTACAAAATGCATTCCAAGCTTTTTTTCCTGTCTCATTCACTGATGTGATAAAATTTGCATCTCTCGTAAGTCTTCTTATTTGAGGTCCATCAAATATTCCAGCCTTTTTCTTCTCTTCACTAAGACCAGGAAAAGTTGAACATATATAGCTGAAGCATTCCCCACTGTGATCAAGAGCTCTGACGAACTGCTTCATCAATCCAAGTTTTAAGTGCAAGGGAGGAAAGACAATGTTCTTCCTATCGACTAGAGGATCATTGATGATATTCTTATCGCCAGATGCCAAACTCTGTCGCTGAGGCCATTCTTTTTTCACCCAATGCTCTGCTGCAGCTCTACTTGTCCCAGTAACACAGAAAACAGGGGTATTTTGTGTACCCTCCTTGCTGACCCAAAAGAAAGTTAACAATTTTCAAATCGACCCATGAACATGATATTGCAACCTCTCAAGAACAATCTTGATATTGTTATATATATTCTTCTTTAAGTTTTACAGAATGACCTATTGGTACAGAGGCATACTTATTTCCATTGTGTAACAGAACACATTTTAAACTTCTTTTGGAACTATCAATAAAAAGCCTCCAATCCCGTGAATCATATGCTGGAAGTCCCATAAAGAGAAGTAGCCCTTCTACATCAGTAACAATAGACAAGCTGGCCATCTGAATGGAAGTACTTACGCAGTTCTGCTTCCCTGTTACGATAAAATGAGACGCTAGTGCCGGGTTTCAACATTCGATTCTCTTGTAGTCTTGAAGCCAACAGTTCAGCAGACTCTTTTGGTAGATAAAGATCTCTAACCAAATCATTCAAAGCCAACTGAGTAAACAGAATTGGTTTGTTACAATCTTCATCACATGGCTGAAAAATATCTGTAGTGTCTTCTTCATCACTAGAAGAAGGTGAGCAGAGATCTGTGTCATCAATTTTTGGAAGCTTAGTAAAGATTGGTACAGGTATTTCTTCACTATGGGCAACCGGTCGAATAGCTGAAGGGATTCTTGGGTATTTCAAATATTGCTTGTTTTTCTTATTGAAACCTTTTACATTGACAAGGCAGAAAGTAAACCATATAATCCTGCCCCTTTTGCTACACTGCTGAATAGAAGGATAATTCATGAAAATGGGATATTTACCTATAGCTCAAAAACTTGATGTGATAGAGAAAATATAAGATCAGATTCGAATTCAGCACCCTCAAATTAGTCTAAAACTGTTCTTAAAGTCCATGCCAGAATTTTTTGTTTTTGTTTTTTTTTGTTGACCAGTGTTATTGATTCCGTGAGAATGGTTCCTCGTTGTGTGCAGACCGTATTACCAAGATGATTTTCTCTGGCATGGAGGGGCAAATTTCATTTTCTTTCCCTTCTGCTAAACTTAACAAACCTTGACCTAACTCTAATTTTTCTCGCGCAATTCACCTCAGGGATGCTGCCTTCAGGGATTACCATCGTCTTCAAACTCAGAAATTCACGCAACTTATATTTCATCCTGGAATTGTGCAAAATCTATCCTTCGTAACACTAAAAGCTCATTTTCTCCGTAGAAAAAACAATAATCATTCTGGTTCCTCTTCTTCTCTTTCTTTCTGTCATTTTGCAAGCAATATCAACTCTAACTTCGCTTCTTCCTCTCCCCCTCCTCTAGTATCTTCCAACGGCACAATGCCGTTTTGCTTTCATCTAAAGCTGAACTCTTCGCCCAAACCTTTAACTCTAATTCAGCTTTAGACGATTCCGGAGCTATTCCTCCTCCTTCCAACTCATATACCTCTACTATTGTAATATCTATTAAAGATGTCATTTCTGCTCTCTCAGAGCTTAACACCAAGAAGACTTACGGTTCTGATGGTATGAAAACTTGTGTTTCTGAGCTTGCACCCTACCTTGGTAAAACTATTTCGTCTCTGTCTTTATACTTCAACCTTCCCTTCCTGCTGGAAACGTGCGCTCATTCAGCCTGTGCCGAAGAAAGGGGACCCCTTTCAACCCTCCAACTACGCCCATTTCTTTAACCTCCGTTTTATCTTATGTATTCGAATCTATCCTTAACAGGTAGATTTCGTAACATCTCAATTCTTAAAATCTCATCTCTGATAGCCAGTATGGATTTCGTGCGAACGCTCTACTAATGATCTTTTCCTTCTCTCTGACTCTTACTCTGTTACAAATCTTTGATTTCATAATTTCCCTCTTTCAGAATCTATCCTTCTCTCTGATTTTCTTTCCGGTCGATTAATATTTGCTGTTGTAGACGGCTACCGTTCATCCTTTAAATCTATTAATAGTGGTGCTTATCGGTATTCTGTCCTGTCCCCAAAACTTTTTCCACTTTTCATTAATGTTCTTCTCTCTATTACTTCATTACTTGTCCACTCCTATGCTGATGACTCCACCCTTCATTATTCCTTTCAGTATGAAAGGCACCCTTCCCAGTTTCCCAGCTAGAATGGTGGCCTCGGAGCAACTGACCTCTGATCTTTCTTGCATTTGAAATTGAAGCAGAGAAAACAGTTGTTTTTAATGCCTCAAAGGCTCAGTTCCTCCATATCTCTACTCAGCACTATCTTTCACACAACTATAACTTCTTCTTCGAAACAGGCAACTCAAGCCTTCATCTGTCCTTAACATTCTCGGTGTTTCTTGCTCTTATGATCTTTCTTGGAAGGATCTCATTACCTCTCTTTATAAAAAGCTTCTAAAAGGTTGGGTATTCTGTGGTGCGTTCGTAATTTTTTTGCGTCAATCAGTTGCTTTCTTTTTATAGGTGTGTTGTTCTATCCTGAATGGAGTACGCCTCACATCTGGGGTGCTTCCCCTCATACAGCTCTCCTTTACAAGGTGGAGTCTATGGTTTTACGTCTTAACAACTCTATCGCTCTCACTAATTCTCTTCAATCTCTTTCTGTCCTCGAACTATTGTGTTACTCAATTCGTATTATCGTTCAACTTTCCCGTTGCATTTATTCTCCATTGAGAAGGGCTCGCAACATGCCTTTCTACTCAGTCTTATCCTTTCTCTGTCCAACTGACTGATCCCAGACTTATCAGTTATGCCTAATCTTATACGTATTCTAGTGGTAGAGTCTGGAACACACTCCCTTTATATGTTTTCCCAACTTCTTTTGACTCGCACACTTTCAAGCTCCCTGTATCGGAGCATGTCAGCTTTTAACGATTAGGTTCCGTTATTACCAGAACTCTGGCGGAAATTAGTAGGCCTCTAGTCGTTAGCCACCAGAGGAGACTATATAAATAAGTAATAACAGAGCAAAAGTTCGTCTCAAGGGTGAGACCGAAGAGGGGCCACAGGGGTCAGAGCCCCAGGTACCCCTTCCCCTCCAAAAAATATAAAAAAATTAAATAAAAATAAAAAAATAAATGAATAAATAAAAATAAATGAAAATATATAAATAAATAAATAAATAAAAATAAATGTTAAAATAATATATATATATATATTATAATAATATATATATATATATATATATATAATATATATATATATATATATATATATATATATATATATATATATATATATATATATATATATATAGGGTGTCTGTTTAAAAATAATAGTTATTAATTAATTAATTAATAAAATCAGTAAAATTTAGTGATTCTTGGAATTCGTGTATCTTGCAGGAAACCACCCCACACCATACTATGGGGTTCGTCGTGTTCGCAATAGTCCGCCTGCGCCCGCTCGCAGGGGTTCGTCCACATAGATCCGCATAATAATTAATTAATAAATATATAAAATAATATATATATATATATATATATATATATATATATATATATATATATATATATATATATATATATATATATATATATATATATATATATATATATATATATATATATATATATATATATATAATATGGCATAAGGTTCCTCCATCCTCCCTAACCAAACCAAATCCCAAACACCTCCAACCCCACCCATCCCACCCCACCAAAAAAAAATAATAATAATTATGAATTTAGTAAAAGTTATTAGCATAAATGTATATACCAATATAGCGAAAATAAATAAGCAAATAAAAAATAAATAAATAAATAATATATAAATATATATATATATATATATATATATATATATATATATATATATATATATATATATATATATATATATATATATATATATATATATATAATGGCATAGAGGTCGCTCATCACCCTACCCCTGTCCCACCCGTATCCCCCTACTCATCGCTATTAAGAACATACACACACCCAAACATGCACACACATGCACACACATTTATTATTATTATTATTATTATTATTATTATTATTATTATAATTATAAATTATTATGTTATACGCAATAGTAGCCGTAGTAGTATAAAACACCTTACTTTATCAACATGAGGTATGCTATAGAAGCTTGTAAATTCGATGTTAAGGAAACTTCCTTTACCAGAGATGCATTTAAATTTACCTAATAACGTTCCATCGGAAAATATTGAAAACGGATCGTTTAATAACACTGGGAAATATTCGTATTGCGGTCCAGGAACGAAAGTACAGAAAAGGTTAAAAGAAAGATATAAAGGTATCAATAGTTTAGATAAGGCCTGTAAACAACATGATATAAATTATTTTAAAAATAAATCTACCAAAGATAGAAATGCAGCGGATGATTTATTAGCAAGACAAGCTAGTGAAATTGCTTTAGATAATAATGAACCAGAGTACGTTAGAAAAGATGCAAGATTAGTAACAGGTGTCATGGGAATGAAATCAAGATTTGGAATGGGTTTATCAAAAAACGTAAAGCTGAGCTCACGGAAGTGGGCTCAGAAAAATTAAAAGAAATATATTATAATCCTCAAACGGGATACTCTGGGAATAAACGACTTAGTCCGAAAAAGTGGATTATCTTCTAAGATAGTTACAGAATAGTTAAGTAGTACAAATGTTACACTACATAAACCGATAAGACATAAATTTAAAACAAGAAGGGTAATTGTGTCTAGTGTTGACGATCAGTGGCAGGCTGATTTAGTAGACATGCAAAAATATAAAAGTCAGAATAAAAATATAAATTATATATTAACAATTATAGATGTATTCAGTAAATACGCTTGGGCTATTCCTATTAAAAAGAAAACTGGAAATGATATTTCGAAAGCATTTGAAAATATATTTAAAGAAAGAAATTCCTAGAAAAATACACACAGATAAAGGACTTGAATTTATAAACAAACCAACTCAAGATCTATTCAAAAAACATGGAATACATTGGTTCGCTACAGAAAACGAAACGAAAGCTCAAGTACTTGAAAGATTCAATAGAACTCTGAAATCTAAAATGTGGAAGTATTTCGGAAAACTCAAAGAAGTCTTTTTTTTTTTTTTTTTTACAAACAACGAACGAAATGGATTGATATTCTTCCAGATTTGGTAAAAAATTACAATACAAGTAATCACAGAAGTATTAAAATGACTCCTGAACAAGGATCTCTCTCAAAGAATAGCAAATCTGTGTACGAAAATTTATTTCCTTCTACTGAGACTAAACTTCAGACATCGAAATTTAAAACGGGTGATAGGGTGAGAATCAGCAGAAAATTCAAAGATTTTAGAAAAGGTTATCTTCCAAACTTCACAGAAGAAATATTTATAATTGCTGAAGTATTGAAAACAAATCCTGTAACTTATAAAATCAAAGACATGAATAATGAAGTGATAATCGGAAGTTTTTATGAACAAGAAATGGTGAAATATAAAAGCGAATTATATGAAGTTGAAAAAATATTAAAAAGAAATAAAGGCAAACTTCTCGTTAAATGGAAGGGTTATAAAACAACATCTTGGATAAATGAAAAAGACTTAACCGAAATGTAGAACGTGAAACGTGAAACGGCTTCCTTTTTGCTGTTTGCTGTTTCTGTTTATGAAACAGATATCCTATGTAAAACAGAACGCGAAACAGCTTGTTGTTCATTGTTTTGCTGTTTGCTGTTTGCTGTTTTTTTTTTCTCTCTATAATAAATGGAATATGTTAATATTAAAGAAAAATCTGATTTAGTAAATATTAGAAAGATACTTCAGAAAAGATTTTTAAATGAGAAATTAGGTGAACAAGATATCTATCAAGAAAATATTAAACGACTACAACCATTAATTGAACCCATTAAGGATATAACTACACATCAAAAAGAAATACTTCAAAGTCAATAATACCACCATATGAGTAGAACTCCTTTAGCTATTGAAGATGTACCAGCATCACCTAGTACTCCTGGGTATAATTTAGGAAAAATATCAGAAAAATATTTGAAAGGAATATTTTCTCACAACAAATATGATAAAGCATTCGGTATTAAAGCGATTGAAGGAAGTACAGATTTTAAATTGGGTAATAAAATAGTTAAAATTGATGGTAATAATTTAATTATTGATGGTCATCAATATATAGGTACAGAAGGTTTATGGAAACTTTTAACTTTGAAAAAACCTGGAGAAGTTTCCAATAATGACTATAAAATTATAAGAAAATAATGCTTCAAACTAAAGCGTTTTTAAAGGATGATGGAACTAGAAGTATAAAAATAGGGGTGATAAATTTATTATTAAACCAATATATAATGAATATAAATTGCTTGAAGACATAAAGAAAACAGCATCAGAATTACGTCAGAAAGCAAGAACACCAAGAAGAAGCAGTATTGAAAATATTCCTCGAAGAGCCAGTGTAGGAGATACTCCTAATATTTCAGGTACGGGATTTAAATTTTTACCTTCAGATCCTGATGAGCTTGTTAATAGACATAGAATATTATTTTCAGAAATTAAATCGGGTAATACTAACGTTTTTAATGAATTACAAGCTATAAATGATGAACTGTTAAGATTAAGAATATTTGATAAAGATTTAATAGAATCTTTAAACACTTTTTTTCTCTATAATAAATGAGCATAGTTTTATCTAGTAATACATCCGATTTCAAATATAATTTTTATCCATCTATAAAATTAGATAATTATAAAACACATGAAATAGCCTTATTAAATATAGATATGTATCATTCAGTACCAAATATCGATGAATCAAATAATAAATTCGTATATGAATATGATGGTAAAATATTTGAAATAATATTTCCAACAGGTGCTTATGAGATTATCCAAACGATTAATGATTACATTCAAAAACAACTTGATAAAAATAAGCATTCAGAAGCATTTAACATTAAAGCGAATAATATCACTATGAAATGTATTATTCATATAGAGAAATCTAATCTTAAAATAAACTTTAATCATAATCAGTCATTGAATAAACTTTTAGGATTTGAATGGGGTATCATTGAGGGAATTGGTGAACATGAAGGCGAAAACATTGTTGATATTTTATCAGTAAATTCTATTTTAGTTAATTGCGATATTATAGAAGGTTCATATCTTAATGGAGTGCAAGAACCAGTTTTGTATAGTTTCTTTCCCGATGTTCCTCCTGGTTATAAAATGAATGAAAAACCTAATACAGTAGTATATCTGCCGGTTACAATTCCAACTATTAATTCAATTCATATTTGGCTTACTGATCAAAATCTTAAACCATTGAATCTTCGAGGAGAGACAATTACTATTCGATTGCATTTAAAATCAACATAAACTTTTTTTTATCTATAATAAATGGAATATAATTTAAATTGGAAAGAATCTTTAGAAAGGGATGATTCAATTAAAAGATTCGAATATCGTGATTATGAACCTTTTACAGGAACTAATTTAAATAAATCTACTGATATAAGAATATCAATTCAAAATCAGGATGAATTTTTACTACCTTCTAGAAGTTATATTTATATCGAAGGTTCTTTAAAAAAGGAAGACGGATCAACATTCGAGAAAGATCAACCAGGAACTGGAACTGGAGCAGGAAAAGAATTATACATAAATTTAATTAATAATGGAATCATGTATTTATTTTCAAGAGTTGATTACCAACTTGGAAATGAAAACATTGAAGGATATTCAAATCCTGGGCAAACGTCAACTATGAAAGGATTTTTAACATACCCTATCAATTATTCAGAGGGCATGAATTTTATGTGGGCACCTGATAAATTTATATATAATAATCTTTTTCCTTTTATAATAAATGATGTACAGTCATGAACAGAAGTTCGTTCCTATTAAGCTGGAAATAAATATTTATATAAAATGGAGATCATCTCAGATTCAGCCAATCACAGTCAATTAAGCCCCTCTCAATGTTTTTATTTTCATTTTATTCAAAATAGAGCTTTTATGAAATGATCTCCATTTTATATAAATATTTATTTCCAGCTTAATAGGAATGAACTTCTGTTCACGACTGTACAATGATATGAAAGCATATCTTACACCAAATCAGGTAAAAAAATTAAGTAATTCAATAAATAAAAAATTTTCAAAATCATTTAAATTAATCCAAAGCCTAAAGGTAATATATCTCTTCTCCTAATTCAAACTCAAAAATCTAAATTATTAAAAGGGATATATATCATTTAATTTAAAGTTAAGTAAATATCAAGTAATAGCTTCAGCAAAACACGGAGGATTTTTAATAACATTTCCAACTGCTGCTGCAAGTGCAATCGGTACTCTTGTTGGTGGAGCTAGTGCTACAGCAAAAATTGTAAATGATAAAAAGCAGCGGATAAAAAACTTAAAGAATTGGAAAGATATAATCGTCAAATGGAAGGAAGGGCTCTTTTTATTAGTTTCTTACCCTCGGAGAAAAATTGACGAGGGATTATTTCTAAAACCATACAAAAGTTAAATGTTCCGTTGAAATACGTTAATGAACTTAAAATTCCAAACTTTATAAGAATTTAGTTGAAAGACGTTATTCCAAAAAAAAAAATCTCATAAAAATGAAAAGGAATGTGGGATCTTAATTAAATTTAGATTCAAATGAAGATTCAGGGCATGTTGGTTTAAGAATTGTAATAATTTATGCTATTATTTCAATTCATTCGGTGTTGAACCTCCGAAAGATTTTGAAAATTATATTCAATGTGTTATTGTCTATTCAGCATATCAAATATAAAAATTTATTGAATCATTTGCGATCATTTGTTTTTATTTGTTATTTTCGGAGGAACTGTATTGAAAAAGAAAATTCACTCTATTCTACAAGAACTTTCTTTACTCTATAATAAATGAGCGTCAACATCTTTGGTAGTGGACCTGAAAGAACACATGGACCTCGAGGATTTCAAGGTCCTCCAGGACCTCCGGGTATAGGATTTAATTTAGATACTGAAAATAATTTTCATAATGTAAATAAAAAATTGCTAAATGTAGCAGGTCCTGAAAGAGAAAATGATGCTACAACGAAAATATACACAGACAATTTAATTGCTGAAATTAAAAGTAAAGTTGATGAGACTTTAAGACATACAGGAAATATAAATAAACAATTTACAGATTTATATAAAATTAGCGTTAAAGATAATGAGTTTAAAAATACCATAGAAACGATAAATCAAAGTTTAATATCGTTGGAAATGAATTTAGAAAATTTAAAGATAAAAGATGAAGAACATGAAAATAAATTACACAATCTAAGGAAAGCTATCACTGAATTGAAATGTGAAGATGATCATTTTAAAAATTTTGTTGAAGAAGTGAAAGCTCATCTGTTTGATTTGCATAATAACGTTTTGACAAAGGAAGGTTTTGAAAGCGTTTTAAAAACGATTAATAGACAGATTTCAATACTTAGCGAAAATAATAATTTAGAAAAACGTTCTTACGAAACGATAATTTTTCAAGCCAATTCGAAATCAGAATCGAGAAAGTTCCCATTCTTATTAGAAATGAAAGGACCATCTTCGAAGAAAATGGGTATGTTATGCAGTATGAAGGATTTATAAATCCATTTACATTGACGTCTCTAGATATTGATCAATATATTTTGGTAAAGTTATTTATCATTGGAGAAGAATTTAAAGATTTAGACGTAAGTAAATATAGTGATACATACTCTACAATTAATAGAATAAAAAGCATTTATCTTAACGAAGGTGATATTATAAATTTTCAAGTTGAAAGTGATACAACCAATGAAAAATCTATGCATACTATTCAAGTGTTTCTAAAATATAATTTAGGAAATATGAATGATTTTTCTGAAGAAAATATTTTGGGAGATGGGAATATTAATGGTAAAGTTATTGTAAGTAAAAGCTCTGGAGATAGCCTATTGAGAATGACGAAATAAGGATGAATAATATGTTTGAAAAGATAGAAAAATATAGAGAAGCACCCATAGAAAAGATGGGGAAAAGGAGAGAAAATTGTATAAAAAGGAAATAGAGAGGAATGAGATAGGGAATGAGAGAGAGGTACTTCTAGAAGAGATGGAGAAAGAAAGACGGGGAAGAGAGAGAAATGAGGTGTTTAATGAAATTTATTAATTAATATTATATTTTTTTTTTAATTTTGTTTAAATTTTTTTTTAATTTCTTTAAAAAATTTTAAAAACTTTTTCAAAATTTAAAAAATTTTTTTTTTCTCAATAATAAATAGATGGAGAACAAATCAGAAATATTAAAAATTATAAACTATTCAATTGATTACGTGCAGACCACAAAATTATCAGATTTAACTAAAGAACTGTCTTATAAGGTTATTGAACTTAGAATAATTAATATAAAATATGGCCCTGCAATGTTTGCTATTCTACGTATAGGAGGGAATGAGGTAACTAATGTATTTCTTCCAAAAAGATATGTTAATCTTTTGAATGATGAGCAAATTAAATTTATCAATGAAAGCGAAATTAAAATGCAATATATTGGTGGAAAATATCATCAATATTTCGTAAGTAATTCATAAATTGATTTATAATAAAAAAAAATCTATAATAAATGAGGACCATTGAAAATCCTTCAGAAATTAACTATATATATATATATATATATATATATATATATATATATATATATATATATATATATATATATATATATATATATATATATATATATATATATATATATAAATGTAATTTAGTGATGGCATCCGCATCCGTATCAGCATCTGCGGAGCATCCTCATCAAAATTAACATCCACATCCGTTGATAGAATAAGGGATCTCAAACGTTTAGAAATTTTTACTAGTAATGAAATCGAAGAATTAGAAGATCTTTTAAATAAAATCAACATAACCTTTCTAAAAGCAGTTCATGAACTGATAAAAGAATTAATATTTTAAAAGGATGAGGAAGATTCAGATTAATTAATTTAAAATGAAAAAATTATATATAAAAATTTTATATGTAATACTTGTATCCTTTTTACCAAATCAAATCCCATTTATTAATCTCACATATTGTTTCCAAATTTTATTGTATTCATTTAATATAATTTCTCTTTTGTTAGAAAGTTTATGAAAATTTAATATTGCATTTGACACCCCATATTTGTAGCAATTTAAATAATTTATAATGAACATTTAAGGATTTTTTTTCCATCTGAAAGCCTTACCTTCTGATATGTCTGTTCTAATTGATCATTTAGATTTAATATTTTATCCCAATTGTTCTTTATTGTTTTTACAATATATGTCAATAATTTTCTCTAAAAATATTCTACGTGAATATTTCAATGGTTTATTGACAAAATAATTTGTGAAAATTAAGAACAATAAGGAATGTGAATGTAATCGTAATTATCATTTTTATATGAATTTTTTAAATTGTACTTCTCATATTCAATTTTAGAACTTTTTGCAAAATTTTTACAAGCTCAAAAAAAATTAAAATAGAATTGTTTACAATCTTGAACCATATCAGTTTTTGAACTGTTGCAAGATGAACAAGGTACAGGAATGTCTCCTTCAAATAAATTTCCTCCAATAAGAGAATATTTTTCCCTTTCAATTTCAATTAATATTTCAGTCACTTTATTATAGATTTTTTATTATAAATCAATTTTTCAATCTATTATCTTTTTAACAAACCTATCTAACAAAATAAACCATATCCAGAAATCTTTTTAAAGTTTTTCCTTTAAGTAGTAGGAGAACTCGGAGCGAAGAGTGTATTAGAACATCCCGAGCAAAGAGAAGAATGTGCTGGGACCCAGGTTTACCCTACTAAATATATATATATATATATATATATATATATATATATATATATATATATATATATATATATATATATATATATATATATATATATATATATATATATATATATATATATATATATATAAATGTAAATTAGTGATGGCATCCGGACCTGTATCAGCAGCTGCGGAGCATCCTCATCAAAATTAACATCCGCATCCGCACTTACAAATATTTTACATCCACATCAGCATCTGCAACTGAAGAAAATTATATATCCGCACACGCATCCTCAAATGAGAAAATATGACAGGCAATCCATCACTACTAATATATATATATATATATATATATATATATATATATATATATATATATATATATATATATATATATATATATATATATATATATATATATATATATATATATATATATTATTTCACCTCTGGTGGGCAGAGGCCAGAGGGCTACTAAAATTCCACCAGAGTTAGGGGGAAGGACGGGATCCTGGTCAAATTAAAGGCCGACGTGACCTGATACACGACGTTTGAAGGAGTGTAACTCATAGGAAGTTAGGAAAATAGAAAAAGAGGGTGTTCCAGACTTTACCAGTAGAGTACATGTAGGACAAAGCATAGCAGTTAAGTCTGGGGTCAGAGAGTTGAGCAGAGAAAGGATAAGATTGTGTAGAAAGTCGAGTCGCACGAGCCCTTTTCATTGAAGGAGGTATGCGACGAGAGAGTTCAGAAGAGCAGTGTCCATTGTAATAGCGATAGTATAGAGAGGGTGACGCAAAGAGACTGGAGAGAAATTAGTGAGAGCAGGAGAGTTGATAAGTGAAAAGCCATATATATATATATATATATATATATATATATATATATATATATATATATATATATATATATATATATATATATATATATATATATATATATATTGCACATAGCCATTTGATTTACGGGCAGAGCCCAAATCAAGGAGGTGGTGTAAGAGTAATAAAAAAAAGACAACCCACAAGCCCAACCTAACGTAAATTTCGTAGGAGAACACAGAAGTGAGCTTTAAAGGAATGGAGATTAAATTCAGCACGAAACACAGATGGGAGAGAATTCCACAAATCAGAGGTGGCTGGAAAGAAGGAGGCACCACAGCGAACAAGCCTGGAGTTGCATATGTTTACACAAAATTTATGTGTAGGCAATGCACCCCTTGTGCTACGAGGATGCCGTAAAGGTGGAGGACTGGAGGTCTACGAGTGGACAATTGCCGCTTTTCTACCTACAGAAAAAAGACAGGGCACCAACGTCACGTCGAAGAGATAAATGGTCAAGTGAATCTGTAAATACGAAACAGTTTAAAAATCTTTTAGCCTTTGACTCAACCTTATCCAAAAGAAATGTGAAACCTGAGTCACCCCAGATACGAGAGCAGTACTCCATACAAGAGCGGATGAGGCCCTTGCATAATTGGAGTAACTACAAAGAAGAAAAAAATAATCGAAGCCTAAACAGAAACCCCAGCTTCTTTGAGGCCGCCCTGGCAACCATTGTGACTTGAGGTTTCCAGGACATTTTTTTGTTAATGTGAACGCCAAGAATATTTAAATTGTTAAAAGGAGAGACTGGAGAACCGTCGAAAGAAACAGAAAAGTTAGTTGGTGTCTTTGAGAGATTTCTAGAAGTTAAGTTTTTAAAGAGTTGAATTTAACAAAGTTGAGACGACACAGCTGGGAAATCCTATCTAGATCTACAAGAATGGAATTGGAAAGATGAAGACGAGAGGCAACTCTAGATACAAAATATGGAGCAGATTTTAAATGAGTAGAAGAATGGAGAGTCGAGTCAATATCATATGAATGGATAGGGTTAGACAAGCAACTGAGAAGATTATTTATGAAAAGTAGGAATAGAGGAAACAAGACAGAACCCTGAGGAACACCACTATTGACAGAAAAGGAAGAAGAATTCGCTCCATCAACAACAGCCGAAATGGAACGATTATTTAGAAAGATAGACATAAGTTAGCAAAGAGGAGATGAGTTTGGAGAGCAGTGACGCATGCCACACACGTTCAAATGCCTTAGAAGTCTCCCCATGGTCCGAAGGACAGAAGACCTTAGATCTTTGAGATAGAAAAGTATTTCACCAGTAGACCTCGAGGGCCAAAAGCCATACTGATGATCAGAAAGAAGAGAATGAGATTCCAGATGATCCAAGAAATGAGAGTTGAGAAGGGTTTCAAAGATCTTAGACAAAATAGAGGTGAGATCTATAGGGCGATAGTTAGAAGAATCAAATCAGCTACTTTTTATCGGAATAGGTTGAACTAATGGCACTTCCAACACTGAGAAAACGTACTACTATTGAGGCATAGAGAGAAATGTTGAACAAGGGATGGAGCCAACTGAAAGGCACACTACCCTAAAACTCGAGGAAGAATGCCATCCGGACGGCTTGCCTTCCTTATGTTCATAGATTTCAAAATTTCATACACCTGATAAAATTTAATCACATGTAAAGGCATGGGACATCTGAGATTAGGAGGATTGTCGGAGTCGTCCAGGGTGGATTTAGAGAAGAACACGAGGCCGAAGAAATTAGCCATTTCAGTTGGAGTGTCACCAAGATAACCATCAGAGCAAATAACAGGAGAAAAGGAGGATTTGCAGAAGTTGTTAGAGATGGTTTTGGCAAGAAGCCAGAAAGACTTTTTAGTAGGAGAATTTAGGAGCTCAGCATACGTTCTTTTAGTGAAAGCCCGATTCGCTCATCGAAGAATATCCCTGCAACGATTCCGAGCAGAATGAAAATTAACAATTGATATGCCAAGAATTTTCCCACTCTCGATACGCGATGTCTCTGGTCTGAATGACAAGGATTTTGAGGAGAGAAAAATCTAGACGAAGAGGGATGAGCCTGTTCATCCCATCAACGATTACAGCCCCCACCTTATAGGCAGAGACCGAAGATCGGAATCGGTGCAGGGATGTTCTTCGACGGACTAAGTGTACTTTCATAAAAAGGAAGTGCGCTGACCTCCATGGCTCTCCTACTGAAAAAAAATTCTGGCCTCTTGTCAAAATATCTCTAACAACTTCTGTAAATCTGCCTTTCCTCCTCTTATTCGCTTTGATGGTTCTGTAGCTAATACTCCTTCTGAAAAGGCTAATCTCTTCGGCCTCCTTTTTTCATCTAATTCCACCCTGCTCCATTCTGACATCGATCCTCCTACTCCTCCTCTCGGGTGTTCCTCTACCTGTAATTACTCATGATCGGGTGCATGGGATCCTGAAATCTATGAACGTCAGGAAGGCCAGTGGCCCGGATGGCATTCCCCCTCGTGTTCTGAGGGAGTGTGCTTCCGAGTTAGCGCCTGTCCTCGTTCAGCTCTACTCTCTATGCCTTAATACTAATACTTTTCCTCAGTGCTGGAAGCGTGCATTTGTTCAGCCGATCCCGAAAAAAGGTAGTCGCTCTGACCTTCTAACTAACTTGTGTTCTATCTAAAATTTTTGAAACTCTCCTCAACTCTCATTTCCTGGATCATTTGGAGTCTCATTCTCTTCTCTCTGATCACCAGTATGGCTTTCGATGCTCGAGGTCAACTGGTGACATACTCTCCTATCTTACTGTTCTATGGTCTTCTGCCTTTAGGGATTTCGAGGAGTCTTGTGTGGTGGCGCTTGACATATCCAAGACTTTTGCCCGGTATGGCATACGTCGCTGCTTTCCAAGCTCCCTTCCTTTGGGTTTACTCCTTCCCTTTGTTTACTCTTGTCTAGTTTTCTCTCAGATCGTTCCATTTCGGCAATTATAGATGGAGCGACTCTTCCTCTTTTTCTGTCAACTGTGGTGTTCCTCAGGGTTCCCTTTTATCTCCAACTTTATTCTTACTTTTCATTAACGATCTTCTCAACTGTACTTCTAACTCTGTTCACTCTTATGCTGATGATTCAACTCTACAATCTTCTACTCATTTCAAATCTGCTCCTTCTTTTGCTTCTAGAGTTGCTTCTCGTCTTCAACTTTCTGATTCTATTCTTGCCGATCTGAATGGGATTTCCCAGTGGGGTCATAGCAACCTTGTAAAATTCAACTCTTTAAAAACTCAACTTCTTCACATCTTCCTCTCAAAAACACCTCCCAACTTTCCTATCCTCTTCGATGGCTCTCCCGTCTCATCTGTAAATAACATTAGCGTTCTTGGTCTAAACATAAACAACAAACTGTCTTGGAAACCTCATATCACAATGGTTGCTAAAGCGGCTTCTAAGAAGCTGGGAATTTTGTTCAGGTTGCGAGGATTTTTTCTTCTGAGCAGTTACTCCAGATATATAAGTGTCTTATCCGCCCTAGTATGGAGTACTGTTCTCACATCTGGGGGGACTCTGGCTCCTCCTCTCTTCTAGATAGGGTTTGAGTACAAAGATAAAAGATTAATAAACTGTCAACTACTTTCAAACTCTCTTGACTCCCTATCTCTACGACGTGACGTTGGCGCACTATCTCTTTTCTATAAGTACTACAATGGCAGGTGCTAGAGGGAATTGACCTCTCGCATTCCTCCACCGTTGCGTCGTCCTCGTTGCACTAGGGGTGCTCTGCTTTCGCACCAATTTTGTGTGGAAGTGGGAAATCCCAGGCTAGCTCGCTGTGATGCCTCCTCCTTTCCAGCCACCTCTTTTCTGTGGAACTCTTTACCATCGTCAATATTTCCTCCTGCATTTAATCTTCCACTCTTCAAGGCTTCCGTCTGTACCAGCCTGAGGGATGTGTGTTGGATGTGTTAAAGTGAGTTTTCTTCCTCTGTGTGTGCCCCCTCCATGAAAAGGGCTCTGCCCGTGAGTGGTGGCGTTTCGGGAAAAAAAAGAGGAAAAGATAGATAGCGAAAGAAGGGAGTTTGGAAATCAAAGCTTTGTGCCAGACCCTATCGAAGGCTTTCGATATGTCCAGCACGACAGCAAAGGATTCAACGAAATGCCGAAGAGCGGAGGACCAAGAGTCAGAGAGAAGGAAAAGAAGATCACCAGTAGAGCGTTTCTTACGAAAACCATAGTGG
>SEYY01005819.1:0-13774 GCA_009176605.1 Armadillidium nasatum | reverse complement strand
TAATATATTATTCAGGTGTCCATGCAACTTTACTTGCATTTTAAAAGAGTAAGCTTCTTAATAAAAATATTTAGGGAACTGTGAAAATTGATGTTCATAGGGTAAATATATAAAATGTAAAGAAAATATTCTTATCTTATGTTAGGTAGACTAATAAAACTGATATATTGAAGTTTTAATTTTCCTGTACTTTTGGATATAATTTTCGAAGTAATGGTATTTTATCTTGGTAGTTTTAAGTTTTTAATTAACAGGTTGTATAAACATTTTAGTATTATAGACAAATTAGTTTTATATTTAAATATTAGTTTTTCAATTTCAGATTGTTAGTTAAAACTACGAATATGATTGATTAATTTTAAAATAAAATATATAAGGTTAAAGGATTACAATAATTGTGTATTTTCTACATATTTTCGTTATCCAATCAAATATCGTATATATCATTACAGGCCATTTTTTCATATATATATATATATATATATATATATATATATATATATATATATATAATATATATATATATATATATATATATATATATATATATATATATATATATATATATATATATATATATATATATATATATATATATATATATATATATATATATATATAATATATATATATATATATATATATATATATATATATATATATATATATATATATATATATATATATATATATATATATATATATAGTATATTAAAAGCAAGGGCGATATGACTAGCAACTCGTCCCTGTAATTATTGCTTACTGCTCGTAACAACGCCAGGACCAGCATGGGAAACCATAGTTCCGAGAAAGTTGATTTTCTTGATCTCTTTGAGAAAGAGTTTTGAAGTCAGACGAAAAAGGCGCTAGTCCCACTGAAAGGGTGGAAACTCCAACGTGGGAGTTTAAATAAAACTCGAGGACTGCCCCTGAAACCAGAGTCGAAAAACATGATCTTTTAGAGCACTTTAGGAGAGGGACTTCTAAAAGCAGATGGCGAAATATGCTGGTCCTGCAGACTGAAATTTATTTATTTTTTTTTTTTTTATACATTACACCATATCCCGCATGATAAAGGGTGGCGTCGATTGCAGGAAAATTCCTGCAGTCGTACATGTGAAAACAAAAAAAAATGGTTAAAAGGAATCCTAGAACTATGCGAAGAACTATTTATGATCCAACGTTGTCGCCCAATCCAAACTCGTGTTTTTAAATTTATTCTTCATACTAATGTTGAATTTTCCACTTAAGCCGAAAGTATGTTAATTGAAAGTTTTGTTGCTCCTCCAGAAAAATTTTGAAAATAATTTTAATGTGATTTATTTAATTTTTTGTTCGAAAATATTTTTAAAAAATTTATATTTTAAAATAAATGATGTTATTTTTAAATTCGGAAATAATTTTCTTTTCACTACAATTCCTTAGCATTCTCTAAACAGTCTTTCAATTTTCAATTGTCAAAAATTAAGATTCGGCGTTTGAATTAAGAATTCCAGACATTTGTGAAGACTAAATACCGCTTTCAATATGAAATGCGCTCTTAGACCTCCTTTTGTGCTTTTATTTATAAATTGAATATACTATTTATTATAAATATTAGTTTTGAAGTGCCTATAACATTAACTAGTGCGTTTGAATGTTCATCGTGGCAATGATTGCCTATATTTTAAAATCTAAGAAAGTTACTCCCTTTTCGAGAATTTAAGTTAATTTGTCGAGACCTGAGAAATTCAAGTTCTTAAGTAGTCAATGGCATTCATTCTTTTGTCTCTCTGGAGAGTAGAGAGATAGCATATATTCTAACTCTGAAACTAAAAATAAGATAATTCTTGTATTTACTTTCATTTAATATTAGTAAATTGGTAAATTATTTTTGCCTTAAAGTTCAAAAGTAAATGTTGAAGCTTATATCAGAATTGAAATTTAGAGATTATTATCATTTTTCGTTTGACATCTATTTCATTATAGCTTTTCACAATGAAATCCGCAGTGGTTATTTTTTTTTTATAAATTGTAGCTATCAAACAAAATGTCGGATTATGAAAACGGTATTAAGTTTGACTTTGAAAACTTTTTACCTTTATTATTATTTTTGTTATAATTAATATTTACTTCTTATTATAATCAATAAATTAACAGTGTTTCTAAGCTTGCCGGCAGGAATTTTGGAATGAAGACAGTCAAGCTAGACGCCAAGCTACATTTTATCAAACCTTTTCCCATGACTTGATCTACTTCAAGTGGAAGGAGTCGACGCAAAGAGATTGTCTTAGCTCGTCTCAAAATTGGCCACATGAGCTTGACCCACAGCTACCTTATGGCTAGGGACAATCCACCGTTTTGTCCATTTTGTCATCTCTATCCTCTTTCATTCCATCATATTATTATATAGTGTACAGCCATCACAATCTTCAGACACCTGTTCTTTCCTCATTTATCTTCACTGCCTTATCCAAATCACCTTCAGTATATCTTGTTGGAGTCTACTTGCTTTAATAGTGTAATTATCTTTGCTTTCCTCCAACTAACTCTGTTTTTTAAGATATGACTTTTCCGTGCAGAACTTTCCTTCCGTTTTATCTAGGGGCTGCCCCTGAAGTTGATTCTAGATTCAGAATAGCTGCTATCTGATGAGTTGTGGCTGCTTCTATACACTATTTTTTTATTTTATATTTTTTTGTAAATAAAAATATAAATAAATAAATAAAATTCCAGTAAAGAAAAGTATCTTTGAAGGGTAGGAATGAAAAACAAAATACTTATCCCTTGGCATTACTGCTATTTTAAAGCACAAGCGAACGATTGTAATATGGCGAATTTTGTGTCATTTGTTGTGTGCCCTAGAATATAGGTTATGCAAAATATTCAGTATTATTTTTTGGTAATAAGTGGATTTTTGTACGAGACAAGGTTGCTAAAATACCTACATACCTAATTGAAACCAGCATTGCGAGTTCAACTGATACGACGTGCCGTTTTTTTTGTTTTCTTCTCAGCGTAACTACGAAAGGAAATGATATGTTTGTTTTTTTTGGTTAATCGACGAAAGCCAAATTATTTTGTAAGAAAAAAAAATTTAAACACTTAAATAAAAAAAAAAGTTAAATAAAGGAATTATGACGTCATAATATCGTTTGCCGCATTATAAAACTCTCTCACGTGCTTCGTTGGTGAGGCCGCTCTCAAAAAAAAAAAAAAAAACAATCTTTCAATGTTTTGACGAGTTGCTATATTTTAAAATATGGTGAAGATAAAAATGGAAATAATAGTTATTTAAGAATTTTGCATGATGCGGGAATATGGGGTAAGTGTAATAATAATAATAATAATAATAATAATAATAGTTCTTATATATATATATATATATATATTATATATATTAAATATATATATTATATATAATATATATATATTATTATATATATACTATAATATATAATATATATTATATATATATATATATATATATATATATATATATAAGAGAGAGAGAGAGGAATCTAAGTGAAATTTTCATCATCACTCACGGGGTCGGGGGTAGGGGGGCAGAGCCCCCCGTAGACAAAGATCGTGTGCCATGCATTTACGATTTCATTGCTGTACTGCATAATGCATATTTTTATAATACAGTTGCAAATGCATGGCCACGGCGTTTGTCTACGGGGGCTCTGCCCGTACCCCGACCCGTGAGTGGTGGTGTAAAATTTTCACTTATACTTCTTCTCTAATATTATTATTATTATTATTATTAATTTTTATTATTGTTATTTATTAATTATTTTTATTATTATTATTTATTATTTTATATTTTTATTTTTTATATATATATTAATATATATATATATATATATATATATATTATATATTATATATATTATATTATATATATATATATATATATATATTTTTTTTTTTTTTTTTTTAACGCAATGATCCAGCAACCTTGTAATAGAAATAGGCTATGTTGTTAGTTTCAAATTCCTACGCGTAGTTCTAGTCGAACTCCCAACGCGTAGGTATATTAACCTTGTCTCGTAAAAAAATCCACTCCCGTGAACGCTACAATTACCAAATTTTTTCTCAAGTAAATTAGTATTTCCATTTCTGACCGGAACTGGAACAGGGAAAAAATTCCGAATTGAATGATTTGCTATCAGTTATGGACTGACTAGTTCCTGGTCCCAGCTAATAATCAGGTAAAACCGCGGTTTATTTGCCTGGGTTAATTGCAAATTATACTTAATGGTGAATTAAATTAAACAAAATATAAGAAAATTAAGATTTTAATTCGATTATTCTTTCATTACATATTGAGTGGGGCAAAATGAATCAACATAAAAGAGTAAATAAAAAATTCATTCACTTAAATCACTATTCACTATCAGAATTTTCTTGATTTACATCATAAGTTTTAGAATTTGGGGGAGTGAAATGTTCGGGAACAGAAGGCAGTGACATTGATATGTTACTGCTCTAAGATTATATTTTAAAAATGGTAGCATTACTACATTCATTGAAAATTGTTTGATTCTATCTTTTTGAATTGATTTCCTTTCTTTGAATTTCCTTTCACTGGTGCTGGTGGGCACAAATATATTCTTGCCAATGCTGCTAGTGTGGGAAGATCATTCTTGTTTGCCTTCCAGAAGGCAATTTATTTAGTCATCATTGATGTTATTTTTTTTATTTTCATATATTTATTCAACTCATAGCAAACTTGGTTAAATTCTAACATTCCTGTACTGGCTTCTGAATCATCAGAGTCCGCAAGGACAATACCCCATGAAGATGAGAATCCAGAAGATTCAGGTTCCTGAAAATTTTAAAATTTTCATTACTTAAATCACCAGTATTTTAATGATGAAAATAGTACTATTAACTATCATTTTTAACTCATTAGACTGTAATGGACATATTTCTAGGAACCGACCGGGGCTGGAATTTGGCCGGGGCCGGGGCCGGGGTCACCCAAATTTGGCCGGGGCCGGGGCCGGGGTTATGGCCGGGGTTTCCTAAAATTTGTAAAGAGGTCAAAAGCACTGAAATTTTAGGTTAAGAAAATAGATATAAGGTTTATTTAATTGTAAGGAAGGAGTAGAATAGCCAACATTCACTTAAATTAATGATTATATGCATTTTCTCTAAAAAAAATCAGAAAATTACAGTTTTGTATAGTTAAAGTTTAAAAAAAGTACAAAATTAAAAAAAAATTATTCTAATTCATAATAGTGATTTAACACGTTTACCCAAAGGTAAAGTTTGAAAAAAATGTAAGATATAAAATTATCAATTTAACCTGTTTTATACATATCATTGTTATTTTATTGCTATGTATCAAACTTGTATCATTTAGCTGCATTATTTAAAAATTATTATTTTGTTTATACTTTCAGTCAATATGGCTAAAAGATCAGCTTCTGCAGTATTTGAATACTTTACAATGTTTCAGGATAGGCTCGGAATAGCTAAATGTAACATCTCAGTCAGAAAATTAGAAGAGAACTCCGGGTGCTACAAGTAAAAAAATTCAACAAATCTTTTGATCTAAAATCAAAACAAAAGATGAACATTCACTAGCAGAAAAGGAGCGGTCAAAAGAAACAGAAAAGAAAAAAAATCATAATTTTCTTATATTTTGTTTGAAATTTTTTTTAATTATTTGACTGATTGAGCTGAAATTTTCAAAGTATGTGAATTTTTTCACGAAGTTCTGAGTTGATTTCGAGCATTTTTTTGAGTCTATAACGGTTTGAAACTTATTTGGACCCAAAGTTGAAAAAAATGAATAACTGGGTCAAACCACTGGTCCACATGAGCTGAAAATTTAACTGAATACCTTTGCCCCAATTTCTTGCATTGGTGGGAATAGATTTTTAATATCACGTCTAGAAATTTTTTTTTGCAAAAATAGTACCCTTCTGGAGGAAAAAATTATTTAAAAAAAAAAACGCTACCTACTATTTTTTTTTATTTGTGAATATTGTTTAGAAGAGGAACAGGGCAACAATTTTTATTTAGTGCATTTTTAAATGCCCTTTGTTTGAAGCGAGATATAGCCCCTCAAACTTTGGGAATTTTTGAAATTTGGCCAAAAATGGACTTTTTGAAGGCTATATCTCAAAACCAACGAATCTCATCGAATAAAGTATAGAGGAATTGTTAGCCCCACCCCTCCTCTAGACACACCAAAAATAGGAAATGTTATAGTTGTATTTTTTAAAAAAAAGATTTTGTCTGAAAAGGTGGATTTTTTTAGTTCAAAATTTTTTTTCTTCTATAGTTGGTCAGTTTTTGGCTTATAACAATTTTTTCTATAACTCTGGGAACAAAAGTCTATTAGAGGCTTTTGTAGCCCATATATTTTGAATAATAGTCCAACTTTCAGCTCATTATAAAAAGTAGTTTGGCACCACTATTCTATTGAAAAAGGGTAAAATTTCCACAAAAAAAAATTTTTTTTAACGTAATAGACTCGGAAAAACGCTAGAAAAGGGACTTTTCATACAGGTAAAAAATCTATATAACTGAAAGTTTCAGCAGAATCGGCTGAAAATAAAAAAAAGAAATTTATTTTTTTGTATAATTTGCCATTTTAACCCCGGCCGGCAACCCCGGTTTTCCCTGATTTTTAGCCGGGGCCGGGGCCGGGGTCAGTAAAAATGGCCGGGGTTGGCCGGGGCCGGGGCCCCGGTCGGTTCCTACATATTTCCATAACATTCTCGGTATCAAAATTGAACTTTCATTATACAAAATCTGTAATTTCCTGAATTTATTTTATTGAAAAAATGCATATAATCATTAATTTTTGTGAATATTGTCTAAAATTTGAAAAGAGGTCAAAAGCACTAAAATTTTAGATTAAGAAAATTAGATATAAATTTAATTGTAAGGAAGGAGTAGAATAGCCAACATTCTCTTAAATGATTATGTGCATTTTCTCTGAAAATATTTCAGAAAATTATAGATTTTATATAATAAAAGTTTAAGAAAATTTCAAAAACTTTTGAAATTTTTTTCTGATTTACAATACTGATTCAACAGGTTTACTTAGATAAGACCCTAAGTTAAAGTTTCAAAAAATGTAAGATATATAAAATATCAATATAACCTGTATTTATACATATCAGTGCTATTTTATTGCTGTGTATCAAACTTGTATCATTTAGCTACATTATTTCAAAATTATTATTTTGTTTATGCTTCAGTCAGTATGGCTAAAAGATCAGCTTCTACAGTATTGGAGAACTTTACAATATTGCAGGATAGGCCCAAAATATCTAAATGTAACATCTGTAACCAGGAAATTAGAAGAGGACCTCCTGGTGCCCCAAGTAAAACTTTTTCAACCAAATTTTTATGGGAAAATATAAAATCAAAAAACAAAGATGAACATTTACTAACAGAAGAGGAGCGGTCAAAAGAAGCAGAAAGGGAAAAGAAAATATTGAAAAAACAAGAAGAAAAATCTTAAATTTTTTTTTTTTTTTGTTTGATTTAATTCACCATTAAGTAAAATTTTCTATTTGAACACTGACAAGCAAACAACGGTTTTCCCTGATTTTTAACTGGGGCCCCAGTCAGTCTATATATATATATATATATATATATATATATATATATATATATATATATATATATATATATATATATATATATATATATATATATATATATATATATATATATATATATATATATATATATTGTCTCCTCTGGTAGGCAAAGGCCAGAGGCCTACCAATTTCCACCAGAGTTGAGTAATTGTCAAAAATCTGGTCACTAGTGGCCAATGTGACCTTATACACGGTGTTTAAAAGTGTGAAAGTCAAAGGAAGTTGGGAAAACTGACAAAGGAAGTGTGTTCCAGACTTTACCATTAAAATACATGTAAGATAGAGCATATTGGTTAAGTCTGGGGTCAGAGAGTTGGATAGAGAAAAGACGAGACTGTGTAGAAAGTCGTGTCGCATGAGCCCTTCTCAATGGAGAAGGTATGCTATGTAAGAGTTCAGAAGAGCTATGTCCATTGTAATAGTGATAGTATTGAGAGAGTGATGCAACAGTTTGACAGGCAGAAAGAAGTTGGAAGAGTTTGTAAAAGCAAACGTGTTTATAGCATGAAAAGCCCTAGACTCTACCTTTTTGAAAAGAGCTGTATGTGTGGAACCACCCCAGATGCGTGAGGCTTACTCCATTCAGGGGTGAACAACATCCCTATAAAGAGCAAGGAACTGGGATGGTGTAAAAAAAATCACGAAGGTGCCTCAGAAAACCAAGAAAGAAACACCAAGAATATTGTCAGATGAAGGTTTGAATTGAGTGTTTTCGAAGAAGATGTCAAAGTTGTGTGGATGATTGTGTCAAGTAGAAAGATGGAGGAATTGAGTTTTTGAGGCATTGAAAATGACCATGTTTTCTCTGCCCCAATTTGAAATACGAGAAAGATCTGAGATCAGTTGCTCCAAGGCCATCCTTCTTGCATCAATTAACTGCTGTTGGGAGGGATGTCTTTCAAATTGAAAGGAGAAATGAAGGGTGGAGTCATCAGCATTGGAGTGGATAGGAGATGAGGTCATAGATAGGCCATTAATGAAAATTAGAAAAAAAGTTGTGATAGGACAGATCCTTGAGGAACACCACTATTTATAGGTTTAAAGGAAGAACAGTGGCCATATACAGTGGTTGCAATAGAACAACAAGAAAGGTCACAGAGAAGGATAGATTCCGAAAGATTGAAGTTTGGATATATATATATATATATATATATATATATATATATATAATATATATATATATATATATATATATATATATATATATATATATATATATATATATATATATATATATATATATATATATATATATATATATATATATATATAATATATATATATATATATATATATATATATATATATATATATATATATATATATATATATATATATATATTATATATATATATATATATATATATATATGTATAAAGTTTTTCAGATATTCAAATATATCAATACTCAAGTTATCTTAATTACCAAATGAAAAATTTACATTGTTAATATTTTTGTTGTAGAAAATAGATAAGCTGTACATTTTCATTTGGAAGAAGGAAGAAGCAATAAAATGTCAGGCATGGATGTAGATGAAGCCATGGAGGAGCCACAGGCTTCTTCTAGTACTCCTCTTTCATTGTCAAAATCTGAAGCTTCAGATTCCATAGCATCTACTTCAAAAGATACTCCTGGCATTGGAATTAAACATCCAACTTCTCAGCCATGTAAGGCATTTTTTTAATTTTTAATTATTTTTTTTTTTTTAATTTTTTAATTTTTTAATTTTTATTTTATTTTATTTATTTATTTTTTTTTATTTTTTTATTTTTTTTTTTTTATTTTTTTTTTTTTTAAATTTTTTAATTTTTAATTTTTAATTTTTTTTTTTCTAACAATTATTACAATGTTTTTACTTTTAGAATCTTGTGGCATTACATATTTAATACTGTAATTCACTTCATTATCAATTTACTTAATTGTCATTTTACTTTTAGAAATTTTTAAATTTTCTATTGAAAGTGGAAATACTTCAACATGTTTTTTTTTTTTTATATATATATAACTTAAATATGTTAAAATAATTTCTTAAATTGATAATTAATTGAAACATTATTGTAATAAAAGAGGTAATAGATATTTAATGTTTTGATAAATTAGGTGAACCATCAACATCAAAACCCAAAGAAGATTGTAAATCATCAATAATGGCCCCAGCAGGAACTGTTGGAAGTGTTTCAATATCACTTCATCCCTTGGTTATATTAAATATATCAGAACATTGGACACGACAAAGAGCTGAGGAAGGCACTAGCGTCCAAGGTATTTTCATTTATTATATTTGTAAATTTTATTTATAAAATTTTACACAATTCATACCCAATTTTTTCTCTCTAATCTAGTTTTAGGAGCTCTTATTGGGAAACAAAATGGACGTCATATAGAAATCATGAATTCTTTTGAATTGGCTTATGACAGAGTCTGTGACGACATTATCATCAACAGGGATTACTATCAACTCAAGGAAGGGCAATGTAGGTAAACATTATTTATTTACAAATGTGACAGCTAAAAATGAAATTTATCATTTTTTTTCTTCTGATTTTGTAACAGCTATGACTGATAGCAGTTTTTTAAGACAAAAAGAAGATATTAAATAATTGTAATATAAATTATTCTAAGTTTTTAGTTTGAATTGCATATTGAGCTTATTTTTCCATAGTTGATCTAAATATTAGTTAGCATTCTGAGACATTAAATTAAATTATTATTATTATTATTAAAACTACATGTGTATAAACAATCTTCAATAGGTCATAAGATTTAAAAATGACTTAAACAGATATGGACATCCCTCTGGACACTGGCCACATGTGGCCAATAGACATCAGATTTTTGGACAATGTTATTTCAGAAAGTCTTGAATAGATTTAATAATATGTATGTATTATGGAGTAATAACATTTTCACAATTTATGAGTTTGGGAATCAATTTTTCTGTATGTTAAAGCCTTACCTTCTCAGTATTTCCCGAACTTTAACTTAGTTGGTACCGTGAATATATTGAAATTATTGTGTTTTCAGAATACCTCTTGGGGTAGTGAATTATAATTTAAGCTTAAAAATTACCATGGGAAAGTGTGCTCCTTCTCTTGGTATAAAACTTTTTTAAGGATTACTCCTAATCTTGATATAAAGTAATTAAAAATAATAAGTCCATGTA
Source organism: Armadillidium nasatum (assembly GCA_009176605.1). NCBI lineage: Eukaryota > Metazoa > Arthropoda > Malacostraca > Isopoda > Armadillidiidae > Armadillidium > Armadillidium nasatum. Next base: position 2,998 of record SEYY01005819.1, on the reverse strand, counting down.
TAGGCAGAATGGTGTGATTACTATTATTTCAGTAGACACATTCGTTGTACTTATAAGTTGTCCGTCCTTAGCTTATTGGATATTGAAAATGAAAAAGAAATACCTTAAAATTAACAAAAAAAAAAAATAATTTGTAGGTGTATCAACTTTAAATGTATGTTGATTAAAAGACTGATTATAGAGTTGTAAGATTCCATGCTAACAAAAACAGGATATGAGCTTCAAAAATCGTGAGGTACGCCGTTATTATGGGCTGTAATCATCAGAGTTAAATCAAAGACATTTCCTTACTTAGATCAAGTTAAAGGAATGTGATGTGTTTAGGATTTATTAATTGAAGTGAATTAATTTATTACAACAGATGTATAGCGAGTGGTGGCGATCTGTAAAAATAAAAAATAAAAAATAGGTGACATAGTTTTGATGTCACAAGGAAATATGTTAGCCTGTTAATATATATATATATATATATATATATATATATATATATATATATATATATATATATATATATTATATATATATATATATATATATATATATATATATATATATATATATATATATATATATATATATATATTATATATATATATATATATATATATATATATATATATATATATATATATATATATATATATATATATATATATATATATTTAATAGATGTACAGGTCTTTAGTGAGATGGATATCCTAGGATGGTACACAACTGGAGATGTTCCCAATCAGTCTGATATTAATATTCATAAGCAAATGTGTGATCTTCTCGACTCTCCAATTTTTCTCAAGTTAAACCCCTTGTCAAGACATTCGGATGTAAGTATAACTGTTTTGTATTATGATCTCATGATTATTGATTGAAATCCACTTTCAAGAAAACTCTTAAAATGGGTTTAAAACTTAGTTTTTTTTGGTGTTGCATATTTTCTGTAGTAGTTTCATACGTTACTTCTCCTATTATACTTATTTTTAATGAGTGGAATTAGAAGATTGTTTTATAATTTTTTTTTTTTTTTAAATTGTGTTCCATATATTTATTTTTTATTTGTATATGTAACTAAATTATTTTTTTTAAGCTGAAAATAACTCTTGACTTTTTTTTGATATTTAATTAGCAATAAACTTTTTTTTTTTTTTTTTTTTGAAAAAATGTAAATGAACATATTAATGAAATATAAAATATTTTTTTGTTTAAAAAAAGTTTATGGTGTGCTTTATACTTCTCCTAATGAAGCATTTATCTGTTCTGATAACGGAATTAAAAATTACTGAACATCTCATTTTAATGTATTTTGTCTTTCTATTTAATCTTAACTGCAGTTAAAGCCATATTTTACCACATCTTTCCACTCCATTTTTTCCTTATTCTGTTCTTTATATATATATTGAGGTTAAGTAAGGATGAAAGAAAGATTGAAGTAAGACGGGACCCATTAAACTGTTAAAAAAGTTTTTGGGGGAAATTCTAAAATGATTTGTCATGAACAGTTTATTCCAAGCAAAAATAAGTTACTTCGTTCATGTACGCAGTTTAAAATAACATAAAATGATTTTATTAGTAAGTTACAAGCAATTTCATTTTATTACCACGTACTCTTACACTGTATTAAAATTTTTGTTAGTTAGATTGCTAATTTTGACCTACAATGTTCATGAGTTATCATGGTCTTCTGTATCTCCTGTGTCACTGACTCACAAAGGAATTCAAATAAGATAAGAAAGATGGGAGAAAGCGACCGCTTCTTATGTTTCTAACATTAACGCCGTAACCTTGGAAAATTATTTATTCGAATTTTCTCATAATTATTACAAACTCAAAAAAAAAAAAAAAAAAAAAAAAAAAAAAAAAAAAAAAAAAAAAAAAATCAAATACCCCCAGATAAGATCAGACTGATTGTTATTGACTGAATTAATTATATAATTAATTATATTTATTAAATAATGATAAAAATAAAATTAAATATTAAATGATTTATTTATGGTGTAAAACAGCAACTACCTATAACAGTATATGAAAGTGTTGTGGATGTTGTTGAGGGAGCTGCAACTTTACTTTTAGTTGAATTGCCTTACACGTTAGCAACCGAAGAAGCAGAGAGGATAGGCATTGATCACGTGGCAAGGATTCATGACTCAGCTGAGTCCTCTTTAGGTGAGATTTTGTTCTTACTTTTTTTTAATAAATATATGTTGGAAAGTTATTTTTGTAAATGTTTAGAAAATTTATATTAGTAATATATGTTGCAATAATCCTCGCAGAACATTGTACCTGCAATATTCGAAATGGAGCAATGCTATTCAATTATGTGGACTTCTAGAACCAAGTACCCAATTCCTTAATTAATCTTTGAATTATTATTATTATTTAAGTTTGAATTTCATATTTCAGTTGGAGAGAACTTGCAGGCGCAGTACAATGCTATTAAAATGCTTGCCAGTCGTGTCCATTTAATTGAAGAGTACGTTCGGGCAACGCAGAAGGGAGAAGTGCCTTTCAACCATGAAATAATTCGTCAGATTAATGCCCTATCTCATCGATTACCGGTTCTCAGTAGCCCAAAGTTTCGAGAGGAATTTTATAATGTAAGAATATTATTAGTATTATTAGTTATTATTATTATAATTAAAGTGCTTAAATAGAGGTTTGAACATTAAAGATTAAAGGGAGATGTTTTCAAGAAAGCTAAATTAAATTATTGTTGGTAATCTTTAGAGGGAAAGTTTAGTAGTAACGTAACAAGAAGAAAGGATTGCCATCTTAATAAAGAAAAAAGTTAGCTTACAAAAGTTTTAAAGAGACATTCCTTCGCATTGTTGTGAAATTCGTCAGCAATAAAACCATAAATCATTAAGTCTATTATAATTTACGTTGCTACTCAAAAGAAAACAACTTATTTAGATTATATAAGAGTTCATTCATGACTAACTTGTTCTGGTTCTTTGATATTTAATGAATAAGAAAACTTATATTTTTGGGACATAGTCTTTCTCTC
>SEYY01005818.1:17500-20618 GCA_009176605.1 Armadillidium nasatum | reverse complement strand
TATATATATATAATATATATATATATATATATATATATTAGGGACCGACCGGGGCGAATTTGGCAGGCCGGGCCTGGTTAATCGGGGTTGCGTAAAATTTGTAAAGAGGTCAAAGCACTAAAAAATTTCTTTAAAAAAATTAGATATAAATTTAATTGAATATTACTTAATTATAAGACAGGCGTAGAATAGCCAACAATCATTTATATTAATGATTATATGCATTTTCTCCAAAAATAATTCAGAAAATTACAGATTTTGAAAAATAAAAAGAGGGAGGAAACGTTAGAGAGATTACTGATAGGATTGCGCAGTATGGAAAGGTAGTGGGAGCCTTGTACCCCATCATAAGAGATCAACAAATGAACGTGTCAGTTGAAAGGATGATATATGAGGGCATCTTGCTGAGCATCCTGTTGCACCTTTCTCCCTGTAGTGCTCCAAGTCCAAGGAATTGAGATGAAGGTGCTGAGAGCTATGTTGGGGAAAACCGGAAGAGGTAGAAAAAGAAATGATAGGGTAAGAGAGAGCGTGGGAGTGGGGCCTGCCACGCATAGGGTGGATGCCTCTAGGCTGAGATGGTGGGGCCATCTGTAAAAAATGCCCATAAATAAGGTGACAAAGAGGATATGGAGGTGGTCAAGCCGAAGGAGACACCGAGGAAGAGGCGGAGAGATTGTGTGGAGGACTCTGTAAGAAGACATGGGCTCCCTTCTACGCAGGTACTGATGGATGGACGGGTCCCGCAAAAAAGAGGTCGATGGAGAAGGATTCTGACCCAACTGACAGGCTGAAAAAGGCCTTCTTGGGAGAGTATATATATATATATATATAATATATATATATATATATATATAATATATATATATATATATATATATATATAATATATTATATATATTATATATATATATATTAAATGAAAGGAAAAAACATCTTTGGAAAAGTGTGGAGCTTATTTAATGGTTCAACAGAGAGAAAATAATCTTGAGAAGAACAAACGCAGCGAAGACGCCAAATAGTCGCAAAATCTTCACTAAATCTTCGCAATATCGTCACGAAATCGTCGCAAAATCTTCAAGAAATCGTCACGTCATTAAGATTATACTTAATTTATTGTTCTATCATAATTGAATGAATATATTAAATTTATTGAAGGGGATAATTATTTTAGTTGGGATTTCTATTCTCTCTCTCTCTCTCTCTCTCTCTCTCTCTCTCTCTCTCTCTCTCTCTCTCTCTCTCTCTCACACACACACACACACTTACTTTTTCCTTGTTATTGACAAATTTCATTTTTTTCCTTTATTTTTTTCGTTCATTTTCTCTCTCTCTCTCTCTCTCTCTCTCTCTCTCTCTCTCTCTCTCTCTCTCTCTCTCTCTCCTTTTTTTTTTTTTTTTTTTTTTTTTTTTTTTTTTTTTTTTTTTTTTTTTTTTTTTTTTCTTCTTTTCCTTCTCTCTCTTCTCTCTCTCTCTCTCTCTCTCTCTCTCTCTCTCTCTCTCTCTCTCTCTCTCTCTCTCTCTCTCTCTCTCTACTTTCATCTATTTATAGATGTAAGGAAGTTTCCTTTTGCGATGTTTCTCTTATTTATCTTAAATTTTAATTGGGGCCGTTGTCCACGACTCATTATTATTATTATTATTATTATTATTATTATTATTATTATTATTATTATTATTATTATTATTATTATTATTATTATTATTATTATTATTATTATTATTATTATTATTATTATTATTTTATTATTATTATTATTATTTATTATTATTATTGGATTTTTATTATTTATTATTAATTATTATTATTATTTTTATCATTTTAATTATTTTAAAAGTTATAAGAATAAAAAAAAAAGTTTATTTCCCCCAGGTTCGAAATTTAAAAAGTCAAACTCTAAAATGAAGTTGTTGGGGTGAGGGGTGGGGGGAGGGTTTGGCGGAGAGGAGGAAATGATGGTAAGTTCAGTTTTACTTCAATATTAATATTAAAATTAACTCATTACTACTACAACTATGATTACTACCACTACTGCTACTACTACTACTACTACTAATAATAATAATAATAATAATAATAATAATAATAATAATCATAATAATAATCATAATAATAATAATAATAATAATAATAATAATAATAATAATAATAATAATAATAATAATAATAATAATAATAATATTTTACTAAACTGTGATGAATTTTATTGCTCAATTTCCAACAACGTATTTGGTACTAATTCATTGAATTACTTCTGCTAGTAATTGTATTATTATAATAATAATAATAATAAAAAATTCTCTCTCTCTCTCTCTCTCTCTCCTCTCTCTCTATATATAATATAATATATATATATATATATATATATATATATATATATATATATACATATATATATATATATATATATATATATATATATATATATATATATATATATATTTTAATTTAGTGGTAAAAAAATTAGTTAATTAAAAATGGAAAATGTTTCTCGTATTTTCTTAAGAAAATAATTGGAATGGGAAATAATTTCCTCGGATGTTAATTCAAAAAAAAAAAAAAAAAATGGTCATAATTAATTCTGATCCTAAAAAGTGACCTCGCTTTATTGTGACCCTAAAAATGTGACTTTGCGTGACTACAAAAATATGACAAAGTCAGATTTATAATAACAAGCCTTTATGTTGATAATAATAATAATAATAATAATAATAATAATAATAATAATAATAATAATAATAATAATAATAATAATAATAATAATAATAATAATAATAATAATAATAGCAGTGTAAATGGAACCCGCATCTTTATTGCTGCATTGTAGTAGAGTTGTAATAGTTGCATTAAGTGTGGTTCAATATCCTACTGTATAATCTACCTTAAAATTTTAAAAGTTTATACAATTTTTTTTAATTTTAGAATAATATGCTTTGTTAATAATTTTATCAATTAAAAATATGTAGAAAGCCCATGAGTTTTGTATAAAAATAAACTTCACCAGAGAAAAATGAACTTTAAGTAAAATGAAAATAAATGGCAATTATTTTTATAAAAAAGTTTCCAGAAATTTCTTTTTAACTTAATTAATTGAGATCAAAAACTATAGTGTATTAT
>SEYY01005818.1:10000-12500 GCA_009176605.1 Armadillidium nasatum | reverse complement strand
TTCTTCACTACGCAAGAATCCATCTTATTGGAGTTTAAGGGAACTGACGCCACGATCAGAACCCAGCAGTACGCCAAACTCTCGATACTCTGTTTAATGCTGTCAAGAGCAAGGGACCCAGTAAGCTGCTATCAAGAGTCATCATTTTCCATGGTAGTGCACTGCTACACGTCACCAGATGTGCTGTTGATGCACTACACCATCCCGTGAATAGAGAAAGGTCCTGGAACACCCACTATACAGCCTATATTTGTCACTATGTGACTCCCTTCTTTCCAAGCCACCAGAAAATGCCTACATAAATCCAGATTCGTTTCTGACAAAGAAGTAAAGAATACAGTGAGAGAGTGGTTTCAACAGGAAAAACCATCCTCCTTCGCGAATGGTATTTACTGTTTCCCCAAACAATAGGATGCTTGCTAAACGCCATAGGCAACAATTTCTGAACACCGTATTCAGTATATTCATGATAGACGTATGATGGATACAGATGCCAAGCAATGATTGATGCATGATGGATATATTCATGACAGACGTATGGTGTATACTGATGCGAAGCTATGATTGATGCATGATAGATATAATAGTGACAGACGTATGATGGATACGATTGCGAAACTGTCATTGATGCATGATGGATATATTCATGACAGACGTATGGCGGATACGGACGCGAAACTATGATTGATGCATGATGGAAATATTCATGACAGATGTAATGTGGATACTGATGCGAAACTATGATTGATGTATGATGGACATATTCATGACCGATGTTTGGTGGATACGGAAGCGAAACTATGATTGATGCATGATGGATATATTCATGATTGATGTATTGTGGATGTTGATACGAAACTATGATTGATGCATGATGGATATATTCATGATAGATGTATTGTGGATGTTGATACGAAACTATGATTTATGCATGATGGATATATTCATGATAGATGTATTGTGGATGTTGATGCGAAAATATGATTGATGCATGATAGACGTATGATGGATGCGGATGATTATTCATAAACGACTAATGATGGATGAAGATGTGGATTCATGAGTGTCGCGTTTATGGATGCGGATACACAGCGTAAATAAAAAAATATTTGAAAATGAATTAGTAGATACAGCTCAAATATTTTTAATTTTATTATATATTTCATAAATATAAAAATTATATTTATATAAAATGTTACTTTATTAATAAATATTTTTTATTATTTTATTTGCTTTTTCTATTTTTTAATTTATTTTACTAGTTTTAAATTTAATTTTTTTAATTCATATTTTAAATTTTAATTTCTCGTTATATTTGTTTTTTTTATTAAATTCTCAGAAAGGGGTATGTTAGTTTTTCGTTATAATATATTTATTTATATATATATATTATATATATATATATATATATATATATATATATATATATATATATATATATATATATATATATATATATATATATATATATATATATATATATATATATATATATATATATAATATATATATTTAAATGTTTTACATTTAATATTACATTAAAATAAACTTGGTTTATTTTATATCAAAATTATATCCCATAATTTATTTCTTTTAATATTCTGAGAAAATTACTTCTATAAAACTCTTAAATCTCTCTAAACATGACGTCACTATCACAATACCTCTTACTTCCTAAAATTCTGTTATCATCGTTTTCAAAATAACCCACGCGGACTTATTTTCGAGTCACTTGCGTTCTAAAAGCTGCAGAGTGGAGGTAAGAAAATTTTGAGGTCTAATTTTACTAGTTTTAAATTTTAATTTCATATTATTATTTTCTCAATCATTATTATTTTTATTATTTATTGTTATTATTATTAACTGGTGTTTTCTATATATTTAACATCAGTGTACTTTTTCATTTTTATCGAATTTACTATAGGGTAATAATTTACACGTGGTTTAGGTCTTAGCACTAAAATTTTTCCTAAATAGCTATTAATTTAAAGTTAGTTACTATTATCTCTATTTATGATTTTTCATGATGGTTTATATTATTTTATGATTTTTATTCTCATAGCAAAAAAATTTAATGAAGATCTACTGTAATATTTCATACAATTTTCATTTAGAACTGGGAAGGAAAAGTTTTATCGTTATTTTTATTGTTTTCTCGTTCATATCGTATTTAATTTTTTTTCCTCGCTATAGCAATAATATAATCAAACTATGGTTAGGGTTTGAAACAAATTTTATTCTAGTATTATTCTTATTATTATTATATTATTTATTATAATCTCGGTTTTGAAAACAAAGGAAAAGTTTTTTTTCCATCATAATTATTACAATTCTCATTAGGATGTTAGATCTCTCTCTCTCTCTCTCTCTCTCTCTCTCTCTCTCTCTCTCTCTCTCTCTCTCTCTCTCTCTCTCTCTCTCTCTCTCCACGCTGTTTTATCAGTTTATTTAAAGTAGGTCTCTCTCTCTCTCTCTCTCTCTCTCTCTCTCTCTCTCTCTC
>SEYY01005818.1:2500-5000 GCA_009176605.1 Armadillidium nasatum | reverse complement strand
ATATATATATATATATATATATATATATATATATATATATATATATATATATATATATATATATATATATATATATATATATATATATATATATATATATATATATATATATATATATATATATATATATATATATATATATATATATATATATATATATATATATATATATATATATATATATAATCTTCACTTGTGGTCAAATGCAAGACACCAACCAATTTCCACAAGAGTTATGGAAAAACTGGAAATCTGGTCGCTAATGCTCGACATGTCCCGATACACTGCATTTAAAAGTGTGCAAATCAAAGGAATTTGGGAAAACGTATAAAGGGATTGTGTTTAAGGCTTTAACACAAGAGTACATGTAAGACTGAGCATAGCGGTCAATTGGTAGGCGTCTTGCGTTTGCCCATGAGAGAAGATTATATATATATATATATATATATATATATATATATATATATATATATATATATATATATATATATATATATAATATATATATATATATATATATATATATAAAGAGATAGGCCTATATAAAATATAGTCATTGAGGACCTAGACTGCTAGGAAATATTCTCTATTCAATTAATGATTGATTGATTAATAATGATTTAGTAATTATTATTTAATTTATTTTGTATTGTAAGATTAGATATATATTGTTGGAAAGTTTTTCAACCATAATAATTCGTCTTTAAAGGGTTACCATTCTTGGTTCTTCTTTTTTTTTTTCTTCTTTATCAATTTAATTATTTCTTAGTTATCGTACAAGTCAAACTTTTAAATTATTATTTTTTCTTTCCTTTATTATTTATCATCTTTTTAGTAATTATTATTGAGTCATTTTATATTTCAAGATTATTTTTTTCTTAATATTTTAATTATATATATTATCTTTAATTAAATAATTATATTATTGACAGTTAATTCTACGTCTGTCAGGGTCGTATATTGAATATTTAATTTTTTTTTTTTGTTTCGTTTTATCTTTCATTTATATATTTTATGATAAAATTATTCTACATATTTTTTTTATAATTTGCATTATGAATATTGAAATTGTAAAATAATCCTTTATCAAAAATGGAGTTAATGCTACCTCCCCCTCCTCCACGTCTTTTATATACTTAATTTCAATTGGCCGAGCCATATTTTGACTGTGGTATTTCTTTTAACTAAGTCATTTTTTTATTACTTGTTTATATAATCATACCTCGAAGTGAAGGAGCGTTAAATGGTATATAAAGATAAACTATATTTCACTTAAAAACTACTAGAAATGTTTTTTGATATTTAATTTAAAGTTTGAAAGTGGCAGATGTGAATCGTATTAGAGGACGTGAAACTTTATTTCAAAATTGTAAATTTGAAAGGTAATTTTCTTTTATATTACATAGTTTGTAGGAGATTTTAGTGTCTAATTCGAAAGTTTGTATGATTTTAATGAAGGAAAGGAAGTTATGATAATATGGAGATGGGGAGTAGATTCCTTTTTCGTCGACCTAATTATTTTAAAATGCACATCCCCTTTTTGGAGGATTCTCTTCCAGTTAGATGAAACTAGGCCCAAATTCGCGATAGTCCAAATTCTCGACATTCTTTGTCGACCATTATTCTTTTTAGTTTGAAGTGTCTACGATTTAGCCATACGTGATAAAAATTGTCTCTACTATTATACAAAAAATTTAATTTAAGTAATCACAAATATTCAAAATTTAATTAAACGATTTTAATTAAAATTCTTAACCTTCAAGTTATTATAAGTTTGACTTTTATGAAAATGAAAATAACTCAAATATGGGAAGTATAATGAATTAAAAGAACAAAAAAAAATTACTTTTAATTTCATTAATCTGTACATTCAAATTACTATAGAACAATAGAACAGATTGTGGTTGAATACTCCAAGCCAAAGTTCCATTAAAACAGCAAAACCAGCAAAGAACTGAAAAAAGGAAATAATATTTAGGCTGGCTTTCCAGTCTTAAAACAAATGTAAATATTAATGAAATTTACCCTATAACCTGATCACATCTTAAACTGCAAATGCTTCAGTTTGTGCCTTGTGGATAAATGCCAAATGTGGCCACAATGAATGATTTTCAAACTGAAATAAATATAAGATTGGGAACTTCGCCTATGTGGCCAATCCTTTATTTAAAAGACAATCAAGAAATGAAATAGAAAGCCTGACACTTCAGACCTACTTACCAAATTGTTTCCTGATTATAACTTGCTTCGTTTACTTCTCCTCCTTCAAGATTTAGAAGCCCTTGATAGAAATGCAGTCTGAATAAGGGCAAAACTTCACCAGACGTAGGCAAAACGATGAGAGTATAGGTAGGTATACTGAAATACAGTATGCTTCTTGAATTCCACTCCCAGTATGTTGACAAACCTCATAGAAAGGAGTAAGACAGGTTTTAAGAATGGCCAGTAATATAATATGAATAAATTGCACAAAATAACCAAAAACAGTTGGTAAATATAT
>SEYY01005817.1:10000-17935 GCA_009176605.1 Armadillidium nasatum | reverse complement strand
TAATAATAATAATAATAATAGTAATAAAAATAATAATTGTAACAATAATAGCATTAACAATAATAATAAAATAATAATAATGAATATATTTGCAATAATCAATTTGGAAATAAAAAAAATAAAATAAAAATAATACTAAAAATAATATTACTTTTATTGTATAACAATAATAAAAAAAATCAAAATAATAATAAAAATAATAAAAAAAAAAAAAAAAAAAAAAAAAAAAAAAAAAAAATTTAATAATAAAAATAATAATAATAAAATAATAAAATACTAATAATAATAAATAATAATAATAATAATAATATGATAATAATAATAATAAATAAATAATAAATATAAAAATAATAAAATAATAATAAAATAATAATAATAAATAATAAAATAATAATAAAATAATAATAATATAATAATAATAATAAAAGATTAAAAAAATATGAATGTTGACCAAAAAAAAAAAAAAATGAAAACTTTTACACAATTTTTTTACTCATTTTAAATTTTTATTACCTGAGGCTTTTTAATTTTACTGAAAAATAAATTTCCTTTGGTATGTAGAAATTATTTTTGAATTCATATTTTAAATAAGTTTACCATTAAATTTTTAAATAAAAGGAAACCAAACTTAAAAAGGAACATAATTTAAAATAATTTTATAAATTGATTTTTTTTAAAAATTTATATAATATTTATTTTTTTGGTCAGTAGTATAAAAAAGAATGAAAATAAAATTAAAAAGCTTAAAACTAAAAAAAACAAAACGTCTTTGGTTATAAATTCTTAAATAAAAGATCGAAATAATACCCACTTGTGGAATAGAATTACTAGTTACAAATTTTGAAGAAGTTTAATATAATTTTATTTTATTTTATATTATATCCAAAATACTTCGACGCACCTCTTGGATGAATTGAAATTCGAATTCTTATAAAACCTCACCTAGGGTTAACCTGATCTAGAACTTGCATCGAGTGAGTGAAAAAAATGAATAAAGAACCTAGCTTAATTACTTTCAAAGATTTAAAAAAAAAAAAAAAAAATCATAGCAGTCTATGATATATCGATATGACGATATAATATGTGAAGATATATTACTAAGCAAATTAAAAGGGATAGGCTTTGAATGCTCAAACCTAAAGTGGTTGGAAATCTATCTCAAAAAAAGAATGTAATATGTGAAATTGGGCAAAATGCGATATGATACTAAACAAATTAAAACAAGTCTTCATCGGCTTTACATCCTTAGACCATTTTGTTTTTCTTTAAATTCAAAAATACCTATCATCATAACTAACAAAAAATTTATATACACTCGTAAGTACCACGGACGATGTATATTTTCCATGTTCCTCAATTCATTTCCTTCCCTCCTGTGTAGGAACTATCTGTAAATCAAACAATTAGCAAAAAATAAAGTAAAATGATAAATATCTACGATCAGACACTACATCTATTCAAAAAGTCTTAGCAAATTTAAATTTAAACATCTTCAAATCTACCACAGCACCTGTAAATTCTGTTGTCCATCCTTTTATTAAAAAAACTCAAGGAGTTAAATCTCTGAAGCAATCCCAACTTAAAAATCCTTTCTAAAACCTTACAAAAGCACGATAAGCACTGAGCTGCATCTATGTTAAATTTTATTGTAAATTACCAGAGATCGAAAATATAAAAGGTAAAAAAATTCGGAGAAAAGAAATTTGAATAGAAATTTGTAATGAAATATCTCTTGAATCTATCTATCAATCTATCTATCTATCTATCTATCTATCTTCTATCTCTCATCCCTCTCTCCCCTCTATATATATAATTATTATCTATCTCATTTATAAGAAACTATTCCTAACACTATCATAGTCATGTTTTGGGTAGTGTCATCTTATTATTTTTGTTCCTTTTCTTATTTTTTTATACATAATTTTCTTTTTTAAACTTAAACTCTTCATCAATGGAAAAGGAAAAGAATTTGATTCATTTAATTTTTGATAGGCGAAATTTATAACATTCATCATTAATTTTTTACATATTCAAGATCAATTTTTACTTATTACTTATACTAATAATAATATATATAAATATATATATATAGATATAATTAATAATATATATATAAACACAAAGATGTTCAACGACCACTTCCCCACAGGAGCGTTGCAAGAATCTGGGCAGCTTTTTTAATTCCTGGAGGAGATGTAGTCGGACGAGGTGCTGTTTAAATAATAAAAATATAAAATAATAATAATAATAAAAATAATAATAATAAAAAATATTATTATAATAATAAAATAATAAAATAATAATAATAAAATATAAGTATATTATAATAATTTAATAATAAATAATAAAATATATAATAATAATAATAATGATATATGGATAATAAATAAAAAAAAATATTATATATATATAGTAATATAAATATAATAATAATATATAATATATATATATATATATATTATAATATATATATATTATATATAATAATAATTATGATAAATTTCCTACTTGCTTTTCATGGTAGTATATCAGAATTCATAGAATGAGGCCCCTGAGGTTCTTGTGGCTGAAACTGTCGATATGCAGTGTACGGACCTTGTAATTGGTGACTATCTGCTATTTAAAAATATTCATTATATATATATATATATATATAAATATATAATATAATATATATATTATATATATATATATATAAATATATATAATATATATATATATATAATATATATTATTATTATATATATATAATAGGTATGGAATCGCATCCGCATGAGAGGACGCACAAAAAATCGCATCCGCATCCGCATTTCAAAATTCAACACCGCATCCGCATCCGCATGCCGAAATTGACATCCGCAATATATATAATATATAAATCATATATATATATATATATAAGATATATATATATATATATATATATATATATATATTATAATATATATATATATATATAATAATATATATATATGTAGATCAAGAGTGAGGGTGAAGAGAGAACTATCGGATTGGTTTAGCCATAGGAGTGGGATTGAGACAGGGGTTTTAATATCTCCATGTTATTTAATCTATTGATGAATGGTTTACTTAGAAAATGGAGAGAGAAGGAAGAGATTACATTGAAAATATGGAGGGTGGATGTGAAGTGAATGTTTTACTTTTTGCAGATGATGCGGCATGTGTTGGTGGCAGAATCTGGAGAAAAGATGAGAATACTTGTGAGAGAGTTTGAAGGGAAATGTGCAAACACGAGATTGAAATTCAATCCAGCGAGGAATAAAGTTATGAGGATTGGAGGTGGGGATGAGGAAATGTGGAGGGAGGAATTGGTTTGTAGAAGTGTGAGAATGGAAACTTGAGGAGGTGTGAAGGGTGGAATTGGTAGAAGAATGAAAGTATGGGGGCCAAATAGTATGGAAGGAAAAATTCGAAAGAAATAAACATGTTTTGAATGTATGTGTTCACCTTCTGTATTGTATGTGTGTAAACATAGACGATAAGTGCTCGGTCGAGAAAAAGTTTCAATGTCTTTGAGATGAAAGATTTGAGAGCGATATATAAATTGAAAAGGATTGATAGGATTAGAAATGAAAGAATAAGGGAGATGTGTAAATGGAAGAAGGGTGTAATTGATAGAGAGGAGGAGGATGCAAAATGGTTTGGACATATGGAATGAAAGAGAACAGAAATTGGCAAGGTACGTAGATCCGATTAGATAGGGAAGGTAGGGGAGGGGAAGGCCGAAGGAGATGATGATGGAGTGAGAGTTGATTTTGATGGAAGGAATTTTTTAGACGAGGTAGAAGATTGTGGAGACAGAGATGAGGGAGGTGGTGAAGCGTTAAAGGTAGAAAAGTATGTTTGTAAGGGAATTGTGGCGGGCCATCACGAAAGTGGGAAGGTGATAGTGGATATATATATATATTATATATATAATATATATATAAATATATAATATATACTATATATATATATATATATATATATATATATATATATATTATATAAAATAACATCCGCATCCGCACTTGCAAAAATCAACATCCGCATCCGCATCCGTACTTTCGAAAATTTAACATCTGCATTCGTATACGCACTGGACTAAAATTTTAAATCCGCATCCGCATCCGCAAATGAGAATATATGATCCAACTAAATTAGAGAATAAAACTTAGAAAATAAATTAATATATTATATATATATATATAATTATATAATATATTATAATATATAATATAATATATAATATATATAATATATATATATATTATAATATATATATATAACTTGACTTCTTTACGTACTGAAGGATCAAGAATTTGAATAACATCTCTTTTGGTTCTAAGATTTTTGCTAAGTTTTGAAAGAGATTCTCTACTGAAGGAATATCCATAATTCAAACTCAACAAAATCGACAGCCAAAAACAAACTATAAAGAAATTTTTGCTTAAAAACATTTTTAACATATATTTTGCCTTAATAGAGGAAAATTTTAATTTTTTAGTGAATATATCGTGGATGTAGTGGCAAAAATTGACCAAGTTAAAAAACCAAGTTTGTGCTAAATTGGAATTTAAATTTTTAAGTAATAGGAAAAATGAGAATTTAAATAAACTAACCAAGAAAGAAAAAAAGTTACAATATGAAGGAAATATAAAATCCTGATTTTTTTGAACTGCTTCCAACTTTAAATTGTAATTTTACACTAACTTGGTTTTTGGACTTGGTCAATTTTGCCATTACACCCATATATATATGTATTATATATAATATATATATATATAATATATATATTAATATATAATATATATATATATATATAATATAATATATATATAATATATATATTATTCTCATTTCCTCTCACTTCTAAAAAAGAGTCTTAATCATAACAAACATTTCGAAATGAATTTAATTTTTTTTAATCTTAGTTCTCGTTAATTCTAAATTTCAAATAAAAGTAATATTATAAATAAATAATATATAATATATATATCTAATATAATATTAATATATATAATATATATATATATTAAATATATATATATTATATATATAATATATATATATTTACGGTAAGAATTTCGATCTGGCACAATACTTCTCTATTTTTCATTATATTGAAAATATGAAGTCAAAATATATTTAAACGCATTCTACACATGCTATTACTCTACGGAAAAGTAATGTAAATACCTACCAAATGGAAAGGAAAACTATTAAAAAAATTAAAAAAACTGATATTTTACTCCGAATGGTGAAGTGACTGTTCTGCGAATGCCATTAGTTTTTACAAAAATAGGGATCTTAATTTAATACCAGGATGCTATATTTGTCCTTCGACTGTTCTTTATTTTCTACAAAGCACTCTAATTAAAGGGGTAAAGGTTAAGAAGTTGTCTGACCTTCGATATATGGAAATATCGATATATTGAAACATCGATATATCAATGGAAATAAACAAAATATTTTTACCAAAATTCAAAAATGTAGCGTATTTATAGGAGCGGTTAATTAAAGTCGCATAAAAAAATTAAGCACGCACGCACACACACACACACACACACACACACACACACACACACACACACACACACACAAACACACACACACTAATTTACTTTAGTTCACCGTTTAATTCCATTTTCTTTCCAAAATATAGAAAACGGAGACGTCCGAATGTCCGAACGTTGGTAGATCCGTATTTGAAAAGAAGGAATTGGAGAGTTTAAAAGACAGTCGATTTCGTTTTCGCAGCGTAAATATTATTTTTGTTTATTAAATTTTTGTTTTTGTTTTTCTTTTTATTATGTATTTATTTTACTCTTCCGTGGAAGAAAAGTATATGTAGAATGCATTTCATCATGTTTTAACTTAATATTTTCAATATAGTGAAAAAAGAGAGGTATCGGGCTAGATCGAATTTTATATACATATATATATATATATATATATATATTATATATATATATATATAATATAATTACTATATATATATATAAATATATATATATATTATATTATATATAATATATATATATATATTATATATATATATATATATATATATATATATGAAGCAAACTACCCTGTTCCTAAATAATAATAAACAAATGTCAAAATTTGCATTGATATATTGTTCGATATTTCCATATATCGAAGACAAGACAACTTCTTAACCTTTACCCCTTTAATTACAGTATATTGCAGAAAATAAAGAATAGTCGAAGGACAAAAAAAGCAAGAACGATCCCCGCCTACGCGAGGAGACGTTTCTGGAACTTCGGTGCTGTTAACTGGTCTGACTTACGGTTGTACTTCTCTGATTTCCCATGGAATGATTATTGCTTTCGTGGGAGAGGTCCCTCGGAGTGTGCTGAGAGGACAACCGAGGTGATTCTCTCTGGCATAAAGGCTTACATTCCATATTATTTCCCTCAAACTAAACCTAACAAATCTTGGTTTAACTCTATTTGTTCTCGTGCTATCCGCCGCAGGGATACTGCCTTCAGAGATTACCGTCGTCTTCAAACCCCTGAAACTCATTCAACTTATATCTCATCCCCGAATCGTGCAAAATCTATTCTTCGAGATACCAAAAACTCTTTTCTCCGCCGCAAATGCAATAATCTTTCTTGTTCCTCTTCCTCTCGCCCTTTCTGGCATTTTGCAAAAAATGTCAACTCTAACTTGTTTCTTCCTCTTTCCTCCTCTAATTCTTCGATGCACAACTGCCATTTACCTTCTTCTAAAGCTGAACTCTTCGCTCAAACTTTGCTCTAACTCTACCTTAGACGATTCCGAGATCCTTCATCCCCCTCCAACTCATTTATGCTAATATTTAATCTAAAGATTCATTTCTGTTGCTCTGAGCTTAACACTAAGAAGTATGGTCTATGTAATCTCCCAAAAGTTGTTTCCGAGCTGCCTTGTAAATATTTCGTCTCTGCCATTCTACTTCGACCTTTCCTTCTTGCTGGAAACGTGCCGTCATTCAGCCTGTGCACAAGAAAAGGGACCTTCTCAACCCTCAACTACCGTCCATTTCTTTAACCTCCATTTTCTAAATTTCGAATCTATCCTTAACAGGAAGATTTGGAAACATTTCGATTCTTCTAATCTTATCTCTAATCGCCAGAATGGCTTTCGTAAAGAACTCAACTGGTGATCTTCTTTTCCTACTTTCTGACTCTTAGTTCTCGGCTCTCCGGGGTTTCGGTGAGTCTTTCCTGTGGCGCTAGACATATCGAAAGCTTTCGTAGAGTCTGGCACAAAGTTTTGGATTCCAAACTTTCCTCTTTCGGAATCTATCCTTCTCTCTGTGACCTTCTCTCTAATTTCCATTCCGGTCGTTCTATAGCAGCTTTGTAGACGGCCACCATTCATCCTATAAATCTGTAAATAGTGGTGTTCCTCAAAGTTCTGTCCTATCCCCAACTTTTTGCTTTTTCATCAATGATCTTCTCTCTATTTTTCGTCTCTATACACTCCTATGCCGATGACTCCACCCTTCATTACTCCTTTCAATTTGAAAGACGTCCCTCCCAACAGCAGTTGATAAATTCAAGAAGGATGGCCTTAGAACAACTGACCTCTAATTTTTCTCATATTTCAAATTGGGGCAGAGAAAACATGGTCGTTTTCAATGCCTTAAAAACTCAATTCCTCCATCTTTCTACTCAACATATTCTTCCACACAACTTTGATATCTTCTTCGAAAACACTCAAATCAAACCTTCATCTGTTCTCAATATTCTCGGTGTTTCTTTTTCTCGTGATCCTTCTTGGAAAGATCATATTACTTTTCTCTCTAAACAAGCTTCTAAGAGGTTGGATATTCTGAGGCGCCTTCGTGGTTTTTTTACGCCACCCCAGTTGCTTTCTCTGAAAGGGATGTTGTTCGTCCCTGTATGGAGTACGCCTCGCACATTA
>SEYY01005817.1:0-2500 GCA_009176605.1 Armadillidium nasatum | reverse complement strand
TATATATATATATATAATATATATATATATATATATATATATATATATATGAAGCTTTTTAATGCAATTAAATAAAATATTATACTGAGCAATTTGAAACGCACACACCTAAACACACACACACCTACACACACACCCACACATTTCTGGACAAGATTATCAGCAGTTATGAGATATATATATATATATATATATATATATATATATATATATATATATATATATATATATATATATATATATATATATATATATATATATATATATATATATATATATATATATATATATATATATATATATATATATATATATATATATATATATATATATATATATATATATATATATATATATATATATATATATATATATATATATATATATATATATATATATATTATATCTCCTCCGGTGGGCAAAGGTCAGAGGCGTACAGAATTTGACCTGAGTTGGAAAAGCATTATTCTGGTCGATGGTGGCCGACGTGTCAATATACACGGCGTTTGAAAGTATGTAAGTAAAAGGAAGTTGGGAAAACAGATAAAGGGAGTGTGTTCCAGACTTTACGAGTAGAGTGTATGTAAGATTGAGCATAACGGTTAAGTTAGGGGTCGGAGAGTTGAACATTGAGAGAATGAGATTATGTAGAAAGTCGTGTCGACCGGGCTCTTTTCAATGGAGGAGGCACGTGACGAGAGAGTTCAGAAGAACAGTGTCCGTTGTAATAGCGATAGTATAGAGAGAGTGACGCAACAATTCAACGGACAGAAAGAGATTGGAGTGAGTTAGTAAGAGCAAGAGAGTCGAGAAGACGAAATGCCCTAGACTCCACCTTCTCAAGGAGAGCTGTATGAGTGGAGCCATCCCAGATATGTGAAGCATTCTCCATACAGGGAGGAACAACACCCCTATACAGAGCAAGCAACTGGGGTGGCTTGAAGTAATTCTGGAAGCGCCTCAGAACACCTAGCCTCTTAGAAGCTTGTTTAGAGAAAGAAATAATGTGATCTTTCCAAGAAAGGTCACGATAAATAGAAACACAGAGAAAATTAAGAACATATGAAGGTTTGAGTTGTGTTTTTCCGAAGAAGATATCATAGTTGTGTGGAAGATTGTGTTGAGTTGAGAGATGCAGGATCCGAGTTTTTGAGGCATTAAAAACAACCATGTTTTCTATGTCCCAATTTCAAATACGTGAAAGTTTAGTATAGTATGCGCAGAATGCATTTAAATATATTTTGACTTCATATTTTCAATATAGTGGAAAACAGAAAGGTATTGTGCCAGATCGAATAATTACCATATATATATATATATATATATATATATATATATATATATATATATATATATATATATATATATATATATATATATATATATATATATATATATATATTCGTTTATTTAGGATTTAGAATTAACGAGCACTAAGATTATAAACAAAAAATTATTTATTGCAAATTTTGAAAGAGTTTGTTATGCATTCAAGCCTCTATTTTAGTTTTGACAAGTGAAAGGAAAGGAGAAAATATTTTAAGAAGCATATATATATATATATATATATATATATATATATATATATAATATATATATATATATATATATATATATATATATATATATATATATATATATATATATATATATTATATATATATATATATATATATATATATATATATATATATATATATATATATATATATAATATATATATATATATATATATATATATATATATATATATATATATATATATATATGGGTGTACTGGTCAAAATTGACAAGGTCCAAAACCCCAAGTTTGTGTAAATTTAAAATTTAAAGTTGGAAGTTGTACAAAAAATCAGGATTTAATATTTCTTTCATATTGTAATTTTTTCTCTTTCTTGGTTATTTTATTTAAATCCTGATTTTTGGTACTACTTACAACTTTAAACTGCAATGCAGCACAAACTTGGTTTTTTGATTTGGTCAATTTTTCCAGTACACCCACGATATATTCACTTAAAAAAGGAAATTCACTTCTATTAAGGCAAATATATGTTAAAAATGTTTTTAAACAAAAATTTGTTTATAGTTTTCTTTTGGTTGTCGATTTTGTTCAGTTTGAATTATGGATATTCCTTCAGTAGAGAATATCTTTTAAAATTTAGCAAAAATCTTAGAACCAAAAGAGAAGTTATTCAAAATCTTGATGACCTAGAAAAGATTCTTGATGCTTCAGTACGTAAAAAAGTCTAGTATATATATATATATATATATATATATATATATATATATATATATATATATATATATATATATATATATATATATATATATATATATATATATATATATATATATATATATATATATATATATATATATATATTATATATATATATATATATATTATATATTATATATATATATATATATATATATATATTATATATATATATATATATATATATATATATATATATATTATATATATATATATATTTAT
>SEYY01005816.1:0-5000 GCA_009176605.1 Armadillidium nasatum | reverse complement strand
AGGCTCTCCTTTCACACACAATGAACACTATTACAGATACCATGTCCTTTATATAAAAAAATATAGCAAATATAGCGTCATCAACAACTGCGTCGGAGAAGCCCTGAGGATGGATTCCAAAGATAAAACCTCATCCTCCATTTCCCCATCACTATTTGCAGTTGGTGGCCTCAAGTGATGGGGCTGGTGGCACTATGAATTTGATGCCGATTGTTCCAGATGCATGGTCTGTTTTTTCATCAATTTCTTCAAATTTCATGGATTCAATCCACGAAATTAACTTATTTCGAAATTAAATTATTATAATAATAATAATTTTCACTTTGTTGAACATCACCTCTCTTCTTCTAGATATTGCTTCTTATTCTTGACCGAAACTCATGTTTTTGAGTGTTTTGGTATCATTTTTTGATTTCTCTTACTTTCTCTATCTTCAATTTTCAAACAAAGGATGTTGTTGTGCATACTTTCTTCTGAATTTTCCACTTTGTAGTTTATTCTCTCTTACCATTTTATGACTAAAATCATATGTTCTGTTTATTTATCTCCTAATTCTACTGATAATTCTAAATTCTTTGAACATACCTTCCATTTCGCTGTCCGAAAGGACTTTGATCAGTTAGTGCAGCTCCTTATTCGAATCCTTGATCGTCTTGTAAATGTACAAAACATTCTTGACATTTTTCTAACTTCTAATTGTTCTCCTTATACTGTTAAACTCTTTCCTCCTCTGGGTTCCTCCGATCACCTTCATATTTCAATATCCTTTTTTATCTTTTCAAGTTTACCGCTGGGAAACCCCCTTCTATTGAAAGGAATCATTTGTAACATTTTGGTATCGCATATAGGTTGGACGTTTGGTAGGTATTTCATTTACCGTGGAATGATTATTGCTTTGCATCTCAGGGATGCTGCTTCAGACATTACCGTCATTTTCAAACTCCAGAAACTCACACAGCTTATATTTCATCCAGGAATCGTGGAAAATATATAATTCGTAGCACCAAAAACTTTTTTTTCCGTAGAAAATATAATATTCTTTTTGGTTCTGGCATTCTACAAAAATTATCAACTTCTAACTTTTGCTTCTTCCTCTTTGCCTCCTCTAGTATCTTCCAACGGCGTAGCTGCTGTTTTGACTTCTAAAAGCTGAACTTGTGCACTCTAATTTTACCTTAAATCTACCTTAGACGTTTCCGGAAATTTTCCTCCTTTAACCACCACAAACTCATTCATGTCTGAAATTATGATTTCCTCTAAAGACGTCATTTTTGCTCTCTCTGAGCTTAATACTAATAAGGAGCATGGTCCTAATGATATTCTACCTGTGGTTTTCAAAAATTGTGTTTCTTAGCTTGCACCTTGCATTTTAAACTATTTCGTCTCTGTCTTTCTACTTCATCTTTCCTCTCTTGCTGAAGATGTGCGCTCATTCAGACTGTGCCCAAGATGGGGGACCCTTGTCAAACCTCCAACTACCGTCCCAATTCTTTGACTTCCTTTCTCTCTAAAATTTCAAAGTCTATTATCCTTAACAGAAAGATTTGGAAACTTCTCAATTCTTATAATCTTATGTATGTCTTTCGTAAGAAACGGTAAACTGGTGATCTTCTTTCTCTTCTGTCTCTTATATTTGGTCCTCTACTCTTCGGCATTTCAATGAATTTTTTGCTGTCGCGTTGAACATATATAAAGCTTTCGAAAGAGTCTGGCACAAAGCTTTGATTTCTAAACTTCAATCTTTCAGTATCTAACCTTCTCTTTGAGATCTTCTTTCTAATTTCCTTTCCGGTCCTTCCATAACAGCATAACTTTTCATTAATGATCTCTATTACTTCATCTCCAATTCACTACTCTTCAATCCACCCTTCGTTACTTCTTTCAGTTTTAAAGACGTTCCTCCCAATAGCAGTTAGTAGACAAGAGGAAGGTAGTCTTGGAGCAACTAATCTCTGATATTTTACGTATCTCAAATTGAGGCAGAGAAAATATAGTTATTTTCAATGCCTCAAAAGCTCAGTTCCTCCATCTATCCACTCTACGCAATCTACCACACAACAATTAGACCTTCGAAAACACACAGCTCAAACCTTCATCTATTCTCAATATTCTCGGTGTATCATTTTTTCGTGATCTTTCGTGTAAAGATACCATTATTTTTTTTTCTAAGAGGTTATGTGTTCTGAGGCGACTTCGTAATTTCTTGACATCATTCCAATTGCTTGCTCTCTATGGGGATGTTGGAATATGGAATATGCTTCACACATCTGTGGTGGTTCCACTCATACAGCTTTCTTCGAGAAGGTGGAGGCTTGGGCTATTAAAATAGGTAGTCTAGAGTATTAAATTAAATTTTAATAGTAATAACAATTTAGCTCATAGTACTAACAGAATATTGGTAGGTAAAGATAATGAGCAATATCTGCAAAATGTAATAGTTCTTCTGTTTTATTAACAACAATAATAAGTTGCAATGTTTTCAGAATTACTTCTTAGGTTAAATGAGATTGTGAAGAAGAATTGCAACCCCAAAGTGTAACTTAAATAATCATAAAAGTCGTAAAAGGTTATTTAGAAAAATAATGTAAATGTATTGCAAAATTTGTAATATTAATATATATAATAATAAGTGATGAATAATAATAATAATAATAATAATAATAATAATAATAATAAATATATAATAATAAGTAATAATAATAATAATAATAATAATAATAATAATAATAATAATAATAATAATAATAAAATTATAATAATAATAATCGCAATAGCAAACAAGAATTTTTTATAGTAAAATTATAACTACAATATTAATCATAACAAAATTAATAGTAAATAGCATAAGAATTATACGAGAAATAATACTCAGTATTACCACTATTAGTACTAATACCACTACTACTTTAATTTTTAATCTTTAATCGTTATTCATTTTTCCAGATACAAAGTTATGATATATTTACAGGTTTATAGTGTAACAGTAGGTCCTACTATACTATTAAATTCAATAATAATTATAATAATAATATGACTGTCCAAATCTCTGAAAAGGAGCTGCTAGGAGAAAACACTGTGATTTCCTTTGAGCTCCAATGATTAATGCATATATAATTTTAATTTATTTAGCAACTTCAGATTATGATAAGTTACAACTAAAGTAGCAAAACTAAAGAAATATTAATAATAGTGTCAATCATGCAAGTATCAATAACAAAGACGTTACTTACAATGTTTACTGTTATTAAGAATAAGAATAAGAATTAATAAGAATAACAATGATGATAACATTTACTCTAATAATAATAATAATAATAATAATAATAATAATAATAATAATAATAATAATAATAATAATAATAATAATAATAATAATAATAATAATAATAATAATAATAATAATAATAATAATAATAATAATAATTAATAATAATAATAATAATAATAATATAATAATAAAAATAATAATAATAATAATAATAATAATAATAAAATAATAATATAGTAATAAAATAAATGTAATAATAAAATGATAGCATAGTAACAATGACGATTATAAAAATAGTGAGAAATTTTATTAATAATAATAATAATAATAATAATTAATTAATAATAATATAATATAATAATAATAATAATAATAATAATAATAAATAATATAATTATTATTATTATTTAAAATAAAATAAAAAAATTTATTAATTATTAATTTTTTATTATATTTTAAAAAAAAATTTTAATATTATTATTTTATTATTATTATTATTATTATTTTATTAATATTATGTTATTATTATTATTCTTATTATTATTAATGATAATTACATATGGGATAAAAATACTAAAATAAGAATGATAGATGTTGTAGTAAAATACCTGAGATTAATTATTATGTAACTGAACATAGAAATATTATTGATATCAAGTGTCAATCAAGCAAGTAAAAGTAGCAGAGACATTACTTATGATGCTTACTACAATAATACTACTTGTATCTTTTTCTCAAAAGAAGGAGAATACACCCAATGGGAAATTGGAGACCTGCAAGACTAGAGTGAGTCTTTATCTTTGCATTCACTTTACTTTAATTTCCGCGATCAGACATTTTGACCTATGTACTCTACGTGAACAAGAACGAACATATAATGAAATCATCTTCCAGCAGAGGAAGAAATAAAAGGCTTTTGTTTTTAGTTTCTGGTAGTAAATCGTTTCCAGGAAATGCATGGAGTTTAAATAATTTTTCCAGTTTAATATTATGCAAATAAAAATTCATAGTTATTATGCTTACAGAAATAATAATAATAAAAATATATAATTTTAATTTATTTAACAAATTCAAGTTATGATAGGTTACTACGTAAGTAACAAAACTCAAAAATATTATTAATAGCGTCAATCATGCAAGAGCAATAGCAAAGATATTAATTATGATGTTTGCTACAATAATACAATAAGAATTGAGCATGATAATATAAATAATAATCTAATATAATAATAATAATAATAAATAATAATAATAATAATAATAATAATAATAATAATTAATAATAATAATAATATAGCATAAATAAAAAATTATAAAATAATTAATAAATCTATAATATAATAAAATAAAATAATAATAATAATAATAATAATAATAATAATAATAATAAATAATAATATAATAATAATAATAATAATAATAATAATAATAATAATAAATAATACAATAATAAAATAATAATAATTATTATTATTATTATAATAATAATAATCATAAATTCTTAATTCATTTGAACGTCCTATCGTAGACAGAATTAATGCTCCATTGCTTGGGTCGAACATTTTTAAAATAACATGGGAATAATTTTAAGATTAAATTTTCATCATCGTTTTACAGTCCTTTACTACGTCATGATACAGTGTAATAAAAGATTTTAGGTAAGCATATTTTTGAAACGATATTGCACAAACTGCGCACAACAACCACAAATATATATATATGTATAGATATA
>SEYY01005815.1:15000-20225 GCA_009176605.1 Armadillidium nasatum | reverse complement strand
AAAAAAAAAATGAATAAAATAAAAAATAAAAAAATAAATAAATAAATAAATAAATAAATAAAATATATTTCACGTAGCGTAATTTTTATTTATATTATTTAAATATTGTATACTTTAAAAAAATTTTCATTCAAAACTATTATTATTCTCAAAATATTTAAAATCTTTTTTTTTTTGGAAATTAGGCTTCAAAGTTTTCTATCTTCTTCTATCCCTATTCTTCTCTATTATTTTATAGTTACGATAATATTCACCCTAGACAACTATCAAATAATAATAATAATAATAATAATAATAATAATAATAATAATAATAATAATAATAATAATAATAATAATAATAATATTATTATTATTATTATATTATTTATTATTATTATTTATTATTATTATTATTATTATTATTATTATTATTATTATTTTTAAACTAAGTACATGATTATTACACTTATACATAATGGTTTTTTTCAATAATATTTATTTGGGCTCTATCTCTACAGTTAGAGTATAATCTTTCAAATACTTAGGTCTTTACATTCAAGATAACTTTTAAATTTGATATCCACATCTCTGGATTAGTTGCGGCAGTTGGTAGAGTTAATGGTATACTGTACTCTTTGAATAAGTTATCTTGCTCTACTCTTAGATCTTTACATTACTCATTTATTTATCCCTTCATTAATTAACATATCCTTGCATGGGGATCGTCCACTCCTGTACACTTAAGTAGGTTGAACGTTGGGGTTAATTCTATAATAAATATTGGTTCTAGTCTAAATATTGGTAGTTTAACTGGGCTTTATCGATCCCATGATATGATGGCTGTTAAACATGTTCAAAATAAGAAACTTAAAAAATTTATGTATGATGCAATTAATGGATCTAATGTTTTATTTACTCTATGATTTTATGGATGATATCGATTGGCATCAAGAATATAATACTTAGACGTCATTCGCTTTGTTTACCTTTTAGTTATAGAGTTATGGTTACCAAGCAATTCTTTTAAGTAATGCCATTAAACTTTGGTCTATACTGCCTAATGAGCTCAGAACCCTGCCATCTGGAGCAGTGTTTAGAAAACGTATTATATCTTTTTTGAAATTGAATCTCTAGGCTTTTGGTTTCTGTTTATATATTATTTGTTTAACCTGCAAAGTTTGTTTTTTTAAAAGGTTCAATAAAGTATAGTCTATTATTATTATTATTATTATTATTATTATTATTTTATTATTATTATTATTATTATTATTATTATATTATTATTATTCATTTTATTATTATTTTATTATTATTATTATTATTATTATTATTATTATTATTATTATTATTATTATTATTATTATTATTATTATTATTATTATTTATTATTATTTTGTTTTTTTTTTTTTATTAATATCTTTGACATATATTTTATTACTATTATTATTATTATTATTATTATTATTATTATTATTATTATTATTATTATTATTATTATATTATTATTATTATTATTATCATTATTATTATTATTATTATTATTATTAATTATTATTATTATTATTATTATTATTATTATTATTATTATTATTTATTATATATATTATATTATTATTATTATTATTTATTGCTATTAATGATTATTATTATTAATATTATTATTATTTATTATTATTATTATATTATTATTATTATTATTATTATTATTATTATTATTATTATTATTATATATTTAATATGATAATAATAATAAGAAGAAGAAGAATAAAAATAATAATTATAATAAAAAAATAGTTTCATTTTTAATTCCTTTACGCTTTGAAATTTTGACATATTTTTAAATTTTTTAAATCGAAAAATTATTAATGTGATAATTAATTAGTAGCAATTATTTATTAATTTTATTATATTATATCATTATTATTATTATTATTATTATTATTATTATTATTATTATTATTATTAATTATAATATACAAACTGGAACTCGGTTCACTGACTTGCTAACTCAATTACTGTTAATTGAATATGATCTCGCGCACGCACACACGCCTGCACACACAAACAAACAAACACACACACACACAAAAACACACACACATACACACAAATATTAAGCGGTTCAATACCAAAATCCAATCCACAAATTAGTTTCGCATTTAGGAAGAAAAAAATATTTTTATTCAAGGATATCCTTTTCCTTGATAAATATTTATGTTTTTTTAATTAATATACAATATTATGTGAATAATTCGTATGTGTATGTTTGTGTATGTATGTGCATAAATGTTTGTGTCTGTCTGTGCATAAATGCATGGGCTTAGCGTGATAATTCTGGGAAAGAGGTTCCTTGCATTTTTGGTTACAAATGACACAATAAGTGTTTGTGAGTTTATTTTGCTTATCGTCACCAGTGTATTATTAACGCTTAAAATAACATACCATATAATAAACGCTCAATGATATCTGCTATTTTATGCGTTAAATAACACATTAGTTTTTGATAAATAAAATAAAGGAGTTAAAGTTTAGTTAACTTTTGAGAGTGATTGAAAGTTTTTAGACTCTAAAAATGCAGGGAGGACTGGTTACTCAGATTCCTTAACTTCACCGTCCTTCAGTTAGGCTTGATAAGGTTAGGTTAGGTTAGATAAAAGTAGATTAGGTAAAGTTAGGTTAGGTTATATCAAAGTAGGTTAAGGTAAAGTCAGGTTTGGTTATATCAAAGTAGGTTAAGGTAAAGTTAGGTTTGGTTAGATAAAAGTAGGTTAGGTAAAGTTAAGTTAGGTTAGATCGAAGTAGGTTAGATAAAGTTAGGTTAGGTTAGATAAAAGTAGGTTAGGTTAAGTTATGTTAGGTTAGATCGAAGTAGGTTAAGTTAAGCTAGGTCAGTTTACAGTGTGAGTCTCTTCATGGTTTCTCATAGAAGAGCTGATTAGGTCCTTTCAAGCAGTACAAAATCTTCAGTTTAGCCCAGAAGGTGATATACAATCATACCTTTTGTGAAATATTAATTTTCTTTCAAACACAGAAACTGTATCGAGTTGTTAATCGCACACGCACACGCACCTACACGCCTACCTACACCCACCGATATACCATATATATATATACTATATATATATATATATATATATATATATATATATATATATATATATATATATATAATATATATATATATATATATATATATATATATATATATATATATATATATATATATATATATATATATATATATATATATTATATATATATATATATTCAAGAATACACATTCTCAAATTTCTCTTTCTAATTCCCATTTCTGGAAAGTGTAATGTCTACTTGGAATAAAGGATTAATTCCCAAAGGTAAAAGGAATTCAAAATTAGGAATGCTAAAATTGAATAATAGTCTGGAATGCAAATCTGGAATCATGGAATCCAGAGCCATGAGATTAACACTAAGGAATCTCGTAATTAGGATGAAATTGCATCCAAATTAACCCATTGTATAACTGTTTTCGTCATTCCAGTTTTCCAGGCGAGGATTCCAGGGTTTAAAGGAGGGGAGGAAAAATTTTGGGGGAAGGACGAGCCATATGAGGGAAAATGCTTCTGCTACCACTAATAAAAATGATGATAATAATTATTTTAATAATAATAATAATAATAATAATAATAATAATAATAATAATAATAAATGATAATAAATAAAAAATAAATAAAATAAAAAGGATCATCTATAATAATCTATAATAATAATAGAGTAATAAATAAATAAATTAAAAAAATCATCAATCTCTTAACCTGGGGGCAGGAGGTCAAAGTGGGTCACACACACAAAAAAAAATTACTTTTTATATATTTTCATAATCTTTGTTTCCATTGTAATGTAAACATAGACTAAATAGAAATAAATTTCAAATATTTTTAATATTTCTAGAAAAAAAATAAAATACCTGAGAGAAAACTATTATTTTTTTCATAAAATAATTGTCTTCAATATTTTAAATTTATTAATCAGCAGTACGATAAATGTTTCAATCTATATTTTTGAATTTGACATCTGCCAGGCATAAAAGGTAATCAGGGGGTTGTGAGGTTGTTAACTTAACTTTTTTATGGGGGGGAGGAGGGAGAGGAGGGGGGAGAAGGAGGAGGAGGGGGTGTCGCGAGGCTTAAAAGGTTGAGAAACAGTGATTTAGAAACGCGTTTAATAATTTTCATTTAAATTTTAACTTTCATACTTTTTAATTTTTTCAAAAAAGAAAAAAAATAAAAATAAAAGATAGCAAGGACTTTCGAAGTCTCTAAATTTCTCTATTCGCTTTTTTAGGCTCCCACTTTTTTATTATCAATTATTATTATTACTTAAATCTTATTCTTATATAGGTTATATTTTATTAAGATTTCAAATGGTTATGAACATGTGTGTGCACATTATGCTTTTGCATAATAAGTAATAATAATAACACTCATTTAATATATACTCTACTAACTAACATAATAATTAATATAATAATACTACTAATAATAATAATAATAATAATAATAATAATAATAATAATAATAACAATAATAATAATAATAATAATAATAATAATAATAATAATAACAATAAAAATAATAATAATAATAATAATAATATTTTCTATGCTTGAAATAGTTCGAATATGTTAATTAACGTTTAATTTTTTATGCGATGGATGGATAATCATATAAGAGATGAAAGTGTTCGCATTCAATAATAAATATATAGATATTGTTCTCGTAGGAAAATTTGTGCAACTAGTTCTTCTGCCTAGTCATATGAACTAACAACTGGTTAGTGAACAAACAGGTTTGTCTTTAGGAAAGACTTACCACGTTGCCTGTCACGTGACATATCGGGATGTCCCGCTTTTTTAACAATTGATTTTCATGAATCGGTACGAAAAAAAAGGGTCCAGCTCACCACCGTGGAGCTGGAAATTTGCATATGTTCGTACCTAGTGTGAGGAAATATATAAATCTATTTTTTCCCTTAAAAGTCAAATCTTAATGAAGGCAAAGGAAAAAAAAATGTATTTTCGTTGCTAAAAACGTAACAAAGGGAATCGATTTTCTTCAAGTGTTGAAAAAAAAAGTGAATAACACTTATTCACTTTTAAAACAGAAAATAAAAAAAATGAATAATGAAAAAAAAAGACAAATTTTTTCATTTTCTTGTCTAATGAAAATAAGAATTAGAATCTGATGACGAAATTGAATCAAATTT
>SEYY01005815.1:10000-12500 GCA_009176605.1 Armadillidium nasatum | reverse complement strand
TGGTGACAAGGAACGATAATCAAAAATCCCATAATATTCAGTATCCACTGGACAATAATGGACCATTATATGATGTTCTTCAAGTCCAACATCTTTATTTAGACTTTGGTCTTTTCTTTTCTATTTATTTTAATTTCTTTTCATCTTCCTCCCAAATTTTTAACCTTCTCTTCATCTATAATCATATATGAACTGTAAAAAATAATAAATCTTATATTCCACATTTCCTAAACATTCAAAAAATGTCTTATAGATTATCCAATCTACATTTTTTTTTAAATTATCCTGTTGGGTGGCTCATAAAATTATCTATATGTATTCTTGCATAATATATATATATATATATATATATATATATATATATATATATATATATATATATATATATATATATATATATATATATATAATATATATATATATATATATATATATATAATTCATTAGATTTCTTCTTTGCCCTTTTTATCCTTTTTTTCCTCATCTACGATTCTCTATCTATTTATTTATCTAAAACGAAATTTACAAATCTCTTCTTCTTCAAATCTTCAGTGAATAAATAGAATTATATTTCCAAATCTTTTAACTTCTTATTTCCATCTTACTCTAAAATTAATACGTAGGAGTATATAGAGTAATGATAAATAAATAAAAAAAAAAAAAGTCTTCTAGACTATTTGGTACCCATTGTAATTCCTCTTATTCTGCTGTAGGTTTTTGCAACCATTTTTGTACATGATCTTTTTACAACTGCTTTCTTTAATCTTTATTTTCTTTTTATGCTCGGAGTGGGTAGCAGAATTTCTCCGTCTGGAATGATAAGAAGAGGCGGATATAGATAGATAGATATAGATAGATAAATAGATAGATAGACTTTAGACTTTAGACTTTAATTCTTTATTTTAGACATAGTACATAACATGGTTAAAAAATATAAAAAAATAAAAATAAAAATACAAATTTACCAAAGAAGATCTTCTCTAACTTGAACGTAAAAAAATTCTAGCCTAGAATTCTAGATAGATAGATAGATAGATAGATGATAGATAGATAGATAGATAGATAGATAGATAGATAAATTGATAGATAGATAGATAGGTAGATAGACAAATAAATAAATAGATAGATAGATAGATATATAGATAGTTAGAGAGACAATTAGCTAGATAGTTAGATAAATAAATAAATAGATAGGTAGATAGATAGATAAATAAATAGATATGTAGATAGACAGATAAGTAGATAAATAGGTAGATATATAGATAGATAGATAGATAAATAGAATAGATAGATAGGTAGATTTGACAAATAATAATAGATAATAGATAGATAGATAGATAGATAGATAGATAGATAGATAGATAGATAGATAGATAGATAAATAGATAGATAGATAGATAGATAGATTAGATAGATATATAGATAGATATAGATAGATAGATAGATAGATAGATATAGATAGATAGATAGATAGATAGATGAAAGATAGATAGATAGATAGATAGATAGATAGATATAGATAGATAGATAGATAGATAGATAGATAGATAGATAGATAGATAGAAGATAGAATAGATAGATGAAATTTAGATAGATAGATAGATAGATAGAAGATAAGATAGATAATAGATAGATAGATATAGATAGTTAGATAGATAGATAGATAGATAGATAGATAGATAGATAGATAGATAGATAGATAGATAGATAGATAGATAGATAGATAGATAGATAGATAGATAGATAGATAGATAGATAGATAGATAAATAAATAGATATAGATAGATAGATAGATAAATAGATATGTAGATAGTTTGACAGATAGTTAGAGAGTTAAAAGATAGATAGACAAATAAATAAATAGATAGATAGATAGATAGATGTGTAGATAGATAGATAGATAGATAGATAGATAGATAGATAGATAGATAGATAGATAGATAGATAGATAGATAGATAGATAGATAGACAGATAGATAGATAGATAGATAATAAATAGATATGTAGATAGTTTGATAGATAGTTAGATAGAGTTAGATAGATAGATAGACAAATAAATAAATAAATAGATAGATAGATTGATTTTACATTTGACCATTTCAGAAAAGATCTCAAGGGAAAATCTTCTGCTAGGAAATAAATGCCAGTTCCTTCTTATTTTTTACATTTATTCATTTGATTTACACTTACTCTCCCTTATTGCTCCGGAGTTTATAAAACGATCTTCATTCACTCTTCCTTATTACTCCGGAGTTTATAAAACGATCTTCATTCACTTTCCCTTATTACTCCGGAGTTTATAAAACTATCTTCATTCACTCTCTCATATTACACAAGTTTATAAAACGATCTTCATTCACTCTCCCTTATTACACCAGTTTATAAAACGATCTTATTCACTCTCCCTTATTACTCCATAAAAAGATCTTCATTCACTCTCCCTTATTACACCAGTTTATAAAACGATCTTCATTCACTCTCCCTTCTTACTCCAGAGTTT
>SEYY01005815.1:0-2500 GCA_009176605.1 Armadillidium nasatum | reverse complement strand
TAAAATTATTATTCAAATTACGAATTTTAAGTGTTTTTTTTTGTTGTTTTTTTTTTAAATCAATTAAAAAAAAAAAAAGAAAAAGTTTAAAAAAAAAGAATTTAAAAAAAAAGTTATTTTGCAATTTAGTTTGGAGACAAAACGATAACGATAAAAACATATATCAATATTTTGACCTATTTTGCGCTGTGGTCAGATCTGAAGCTGTCTGTAGTCGGATGCGGATCTCCAGTACAAACATATATATATATATAGTATATATATATATATATATATATATATATATATATATATATATATATATATATATATATATATATATATATATATATATATATATATATATATATATATATATATATATATATATATATATATATATATATATATATATATATATTCTCATATAGTTAATCTCAAATATTTTCTATTTTTGTCATTTTCCGGAGTCAATTTGGCTCCGAGATAACCCTTGGAGACAAATCAAAATTGAGGATATGGAGATTGGGGTAATGGGGGAATAGTCTAAGGAAAGTGGAGGGGTAAGGAGATGTTTAAGGATGACTTGCATCCTCGGGTAATTCCTATATCATTCTGTTTTCAGTTATAAATATTTTCCGCTAAATCTTTTTCGTCATTATTTTTTAACTACTTTTAACTACTTTTAGCTGTTGTGGAAGGCATTTTAATGCCACTAGAGTCGTTTATCTTATAGAAACAGACGACGAAATCGACCTTAATGGCCCGAAGCATTATAGGTCCTGATTAATAGCAGTCTTTTGTTCTTTGGTAAACGTTGATTATTTATTACTTTTTTTTTTTTTTTTTTTTGTCATTTTTTATATTTAGGAAAAAAAATAAAAAATAATTTTTTGAGTTTTTTAAAGAGAAGGAATTTTATTATTATTTATATAAAAAAAATAAATTATTTTAAAAAATAATAATAATAAATGACTGTTTATGTCATTTCAACCTTCTCTCTCTCTCTCTCTCTCTCTCTCTCTCTGTCTCTATCTCTGCCTCTGTCTCTCTTCATCTCCTCTCTTTCTCTCTTTCTCTCTTCTCTCTCTCTCTCTCTCTCTCTCTCTCCTCTCTCTCTCTCCTCTCTCTCTCTCTCTCTCTCTCTCTCTCTCTCTCTCTCTCTCTCTCTCTCTTAATCGGTTCCAATCTAATTCATTTATGAAATATTCCTCCCATTGTTTCTTAACTAACCTAAATAATAAAAGAAACAATTCTTTCTTTCACAACACACACATACACACAAACGCAATACAAACTCACACTCAAAAACGAGCTTTCACACAGATACACAAACACACACATATACCACACATACACACTGGAACACCACGAAAGTGATATATAGATATATATATATATATATATATATATATATATATATATATATTATATATATATATATATAAATATATATATTATATATATATATATATATATATTATATATATATATATATATATATTGTTAAAAATTTTAATGATGAAAATCATTAGAAATACGTTTCATATCTGTCGAAGAATTTCAAAAAAACCAGTTGTGACGTTTTATGACAATTTTAATTGTTTTCTCTAAATAAAAAACAAACTCAGAATTTGTTTGTGGTTTTTTTTATTTGATTTCTTTTTTTTATTGCTTTAATTTAGTTTTTTTTATTTATTAATAAATTTTATTTTTATAAATATTTTTTTTTTGAAAAAAAAATTTTTTATTTTTTTTTTTTTTTATTTATTATTAATTTTTATTTTTTGTTTTCTTAATTTTTAACTTCTTTTTTTAATTAATTTATTTATATATATATATATATATATATATATATATATATATAATATATATATATATATATATATATATATATATATATATATATATATATATATATATATATATAATATAATATTCTTTTTAAGCTTCGCCTTTGATTTGGATGTAGCTTGAATATCTTCTTTTTCAATTAAAATATCAATTAAAACAATAATTTTATAAATGAATAAGCCTAATATTATATTATTATTAGTAGAAGTAGAATTAATATTACTACTACTATTATTAGTTGTAGTCTAATTCATTTTATTATTATTATTATAATTATTATTATTATTAGTAGTAGTATAATTATTACTATTATCATTAATAGTAGTAGTATGATTATCATTATTGTTATAAGTTATATTTATATTTTATTATTTTTATTATTATTATTATTATTATTATTATTATTATTATTATTATTATTATTATTATTATTATTATTATTATTATTATATTATTATTATTATTATTATTATTATTATTATATATTATTATATTATTATTATTATTATTATTGAATGAGACGAAGTGATAAAGATTTGAGTTTGGGCTTCTAGAGTTTCTCTTTAAATCCTTCTCTCGTGTTTTAAGCAAAGGTTCCCTAACACTCTTTTCAATTCTTAAATTGGTCATCTCATATAGTTTTTTTTTCCTTTTTTCTTTCTTTCTT
>SEYY01005814.1:30000-35000 GCA_009176605.1 Armadillidium nasatum | reverse complement strand
GAGTTCCTGAAAATACGAACAACTTCTGTTATGAAAAAAAGTTATTCCGAAAAAGTGAAAGGGTATCTTCGAATCCAGAAAAGTTACAGAAAATTCTGAAATGCGTTCCTCCCTAAATAATGAAGCAATTCCAGATTTTTTTATTTTTTTTATATAGTAAAAAATTTTAGTTTAAGCGGCTCCGTAGCTCAGTCGATCGAGCACTCGTGATAGCAAACGAGAGGTCCAGGGTTCGAGGCCTGGCCGGAGCGGGAAATGTGAGCGGTTTCTCCATGCGCTTTGCTTCGAATGACTCAATCGTTAAATGAGTACATCAGTGGAGTGCTCTTGCCACTGATGGGAAAACTCCCCGGCATCACCGATAGGCCTGGCCCAGCCAGCGGTATCCGCCGTAGGGCCCGAGAAACTCTAGGATCTTCCTCGAAAGATCCTGCTGACAGGTGTTCGCACCTACAGGAGTATGGTGAGTGGTGAGGTGAGTAAAAAATTTTAATTAATCCAAAATATAAAAATCAACAAAGAAATGTGAGAATCCCTCTCAAGAGGCGAAGGCGAATGTCGAAGGATAAAGGAACTGGAAGAAGAAAAATATTAGGTATACATTGAATCTTTTGGTAACTTGTTTATTAAGAGTCCTCTTTGTTTTCCAATGCTCATCTTTAATAGTACATTTTGGCTAACATACGCCGTATTACAGTTGACAGATTCATATCAATAAATTAAAGAGGATCTGAGAAAGCTTAGGGAGGTTCACTGCGCCTGAAGTCTGACTTCAAAATGTATATATTTAAGAGCACTAAGGATATATAGAGACTAGTACTGTTAGTATTTTCTACCGAGCTTTAAGTAATTCTTATACAAGGAAGTTTCGGATACATTTCTTATCTAGGTGCAATAGGAAAATGATGAGCGACTAAAGATTTTGATGAGAAATTCGTTTTTGCATTTGGAATTTGAGGAATAAATTAAATTGGAAAATTATTTTAATTAATTAATTAAGTGCCATTCGGAGCAAATTTAATGTTGTGTTTCTCATTCATATATTATAAACACTATATTTATGATCTTTCTTCTAGAAAACTGCGAGGCAGCCATCTACGTAGAGGCGATAAAGAAGTTTAAATAGAGAAGGAGTATTGCTTCATCCAATCATGCATAATAATTCATAATAACAGAAAGTTATTACCAAAAGCAGGATCTAAAATCGAGCCTATATACAACCAAATAATAATTTTGACTGAATAATTCATCGTCGAAAAGGAATATGAAATCCTCAAATGATAATTTCATAAATTTGAAAATTTTGTAAAGGAAGAGTAATTCATTCCCATTAATGCTTTGATTATTGCAAAACAATATATTAGATATTATGATATTGTTTCAGAAATAAAAAAAAAAATTCATATAATAAGGATTCTAAATCAAAGTTTGTGATGAAGCAAGTTTCAATGTACAAAAAATATTTTGGTGTCTTACAAAATCGAAGGTGTCTAACAACCTAAATTCGTTTTTTCTATTTTTTATTAAGGATCTAAAATGAGAGCAATAAATTTGGAAAGACTGTAGTTAAACGAATGATTATCAAAGAGAATACGTCATTGTGTGGTGATAGGTTTGTGTATTTGTTTCATTTTAGGAAAAGGATATAAATACCTGGTAACAGTTCCAGGAGTAAAATATTTGTAATGAAATCTATTTAGCAAACAGTTCATTCTATTTATTACCTCTTTGGTGTTGCTACATTTCGATTTTAGTCTTAAAGTAGAAAGAAAACTTAAAGTGGAAAGGCAGAGACGAAACATTTAACCAAACCTAAGGATATATATTATATATATATATATATATATATATATATATATATATATATATATATATATATATATATATATATATATATATATATATATATATATATATATATATATATATATATCGTACCAGTTGTTTTCCGTGACCTCTCGCTCTTTTTCTCTCTATCTATAGATAGAGATACTCAAGCCTTGAAAGAGGGAGGCAACCCTTATGACGCGTTCGTCTCCCTGTCACAAACTACTGACTTTGCAGTTGGTTTCCTTAATCACGTCAGCGTAAAACTGCCTTCTTCAAAGAAAATAAGTGTAAAGCTCGGCTTCGCATCCTAAATGCGGTATTTAAAACTGCTTGAAAAGGGATTGCCCCGTGACGGTGGGAATATATATATATATATATATATATATATATATATATATATATATATATATATATATATATATATATATATATATATATATATATATATATATATATATATATATATATATTTATATATATTCTTATTAAAACAAAAGTTTACCCCCACCTTCACACATATCCCATCTCATGCGTTGACCCATCATTCAGATGAACAAATGGATGCTAATTTTTCACATTTCACATCTACAGGCCTCAATGGACTTCCTCTATCTGCAGTCCAAAGTAGTCATTTATCGGTAAGCCGTCTGTTGTTATTTTGAGTGACATTCGTTTCTCGTTGCTAGTGTGAATGAAGGTGAAGGTCTGCACGAGTTTAATTTAGGCTATTACAGAAAAACTCGAACCTGTGTTGACAGTTAGCACGGATCTCTTTAGAAGAATTGGGCTCTCAGGTCTATTTTACAGTCTATGGTCTTATTCACACCCACCATTGTGCCAATAACTTCGGGCCAACATTCCCGGGGTCACTCGCCTGTTACTCGTTATCTCGCTCACAACCCTTCTTCAGATCACAGTTCGACTACCCAAATCCATCTAAGGATTCACACATTTTCAGAGGAGCAGCGGCTGTATATCTACAGTTATCATTTTTATTACGGGGTCATCAGGGTACGCTTATATAAAAACTGGTGTTCTTGGTCATATTGAAGGGGCTTTTGCATCCTTTTCAAAAAATTTTCGGAGCTAATATATAATTTCTTATGGACATTGGCTCTTCAGTCATTGCTTTGCCTCAAGACAACCTGTAAATATCCTTTAAATCCTTCCGTTGCTTGTTATGGTGAGTCAATGATTTCTTTTGGGCAGCCCGACAACAGAAGTTCCTTTCGGTAGACCTTCGTGATCGCTGATATTAGAGATGGATTTCTTTCACCACTATGGTTTACTTTTCGATTCGGGGAACCTCACTATCTTACCCCACTATCTTTGTCCCCATTTTAACCTTCTTGCTTGCTGTGAAATTCTCACTCGTATTTTCACACTTCCGTTTCTACTTCCTGATAGTTCAATTGCTTCATGAGTTCCCTAACCTGATCCCTTCTCTAAATACTCTTTGTCATTTCAATTTGGTTTTCATAGGCTTGAAACTGGGGGTGCCACTGTTTTTGTCAGAGTGATCACCTTGCAGAGTTCCGAAACAAGATTTCTCTATTCTTTTAAAAGCCGGTGTTATCCACTAATACAAGTCCAAATGGACCTCTCTTCTTCACCCTGTCTTTAAAAAGAAACCAGATCAGTAAATTATCTGTGGGGACTTTAGAGCCAGTTATGTTGTGATATGCCCAATCGCTAGTATTTATATTAATCCCCAGTATTTTCGCAAAATAGAGGCTTGCCATCAGATTTTTTATTCATCCAGATGACTCAGAGAAATCTCTCCTTTCAACCTATTCGAGTTCTTTTCAAGCCTTTTGATATGTCTCGATCACATCAGAA
The DNA here is from genome assembly GCA_009176605.1 of Armadillidium nasatum. Taxonomy (NCBI): domain Eukaryota; kingdom Metazoa; phylum Arthropoda; class Malacostraca; order Isopoda; family Armadillidiidae; genus Armadillidium; species Armadillidium nasatum. The sequence goes on along the minus strand of SEYY01005814.1, from coordinate 31,331 downwards.
GAGCTTTAAAGGAACCCTGTAGGTCCCTTTTTTGTTCTGGAGGGCCTCGGCCAATGCTTCAAGTTTCGACTATCTAATTTTTTGGTCAGATGTAGTCTCCACTGAGCAGGTAAAATCCCCTTTCGTTCTTGTTCCCGATACTACTGTATGGTCTGCCCCTGACGCTTCCGCTCCTACTTCCGTAGCGTCTACTCCTTCAACTCCCCCTTATGCATCTGCTTCGTCATTCGAAAACCCTGCGTCTACAACAACCGTTTTCGAATTCGCATAATCTGCACATTCAGTTCCTGGTACCCTTTCTGTACGCCAACAACTAGAGTATCTCCTCCTCCTTCAGCTCCTTCGGCTCTGGTAAACCTCTTATAGTATAGAGGAATAGGAGTCCATGCTTGAAGGCTTTTTTTTTGGTTTCAAACTCTTCAATCAGATAATTCACGCTTCTCAGCACTAACCACGAACTAATATCTAATTCCAAATGATTCAACTAAACAGAGGTATATACTAGTCATTAGATTTTAAATTTCTCTGGTAATTCGTAAATGCAACGTGGCTACACTGTTTCGCATAAAAGTTATTGACAAACAATAGTTATTTTGTTTTAGCAAACTTTAAATTGTACCATCATTTGTAATGATCATAGTTGTGGTTGGTTATTCAGATAGCGTTGGTAAATTTGTTTGATTATTTTCACTGGTCAACAAAAAAAAATTTTTTTTTCTGATATGGACTTTAAGAACAGTTTTAGACTAATTTGAGGGTGTTGTATTCGAATCTGATCTTATATTTTCTCTATCACATCAAGTTTGTGAGCTATAGGTATATATCCCATTTTCATGAATTCCAAGAATGAATTATCCTTCTATTCAGTAGTGTAGCAAAAGGGGCAGGATTATATGGTTTACTTTCTGCCTTGTCAATGTAAAAGGTTTCAATAAGAAAAACAAGCAATATTTGAAATACCCAAGTATCCCTTCAGCTATTCGACCGGTTGCCCATAGTGAAGAAATACCTGTACCAATCTTTACTAAGCTTCCAAAAATTGATGACACAGATCTCTGCTCACCTTCTTCTAGTGATGAAGAAGACACTACAGATATTTTTCAGCCATGTGATGAAGATTGTAACAAACCAATTCTGTTTACTCAGTCGGCTTTGAATGATTTGGTTAGAGATCTTTATCTACCAAAAGAGTCTGCTGAACTGTTGGCTTCAAGACTACAAGAGAATCGAATGTTGAAACCCGGCACAAGCGTCTCATTTTATCGTAACAGGGAAGCAGAACTGCGTAAGTACTTCCATTCAGATGGCCAGCTTGTCTATTGTACTGATGT